>CANDYM010000425.1:0-119167 GCA_947397865.1 Polietes domitor
GGGGCGAAACTAACTTATAATACCCTAGACCACGAAGTGGTGTAGGGTATAAAATTAACTTAATAAATTCATAAAAAACAAGTAAGGAAAGGCTAAAGTCGGGCGGGGCCGACTATATAATACCCTACACCACTCCCTGCGTATGTACCTCGCTTTGATTACTAAACCCAGGTATTTCATGGGAGCAATTTTATGTAGTTCATACAAAATATATAAAATATATTCATATAATTTATATGCTATAAATTCATCTTCAGTCAAATTTAACGAGTATGGTAAATAATATGGTAATTGATCTAATTGTCCGACAGACAAATACAAATTATACAGTAGTATACCAAAGTCATTTCAAAGTATGGACATCACCCAAACAATTCTCATTGCAATTCAATTCGGAAAAAATTGAAATCGGGAAGGATTTTTGCATCCTGTAAATGTATGTGTTTGACAAAAAATGTTAAATCGGAAAGAACATTTGTATGGGGGTACATTGAAACCTGGAACGATGTGACCCGCTTTCACCATGTCTGTTTATTGGTGAAATATAATATGTAAAACTTGGCCAAAATCGGTTAAACATTCGGGAGCAACATTTGTATGAGGGCTATATCTAAATCTGAACCTATCTTACCCACTTTCACCATAGATTTTTCTAGTTCGATTATGAGATGTTGTGCCAATTTTAAAGAAAAACGGGTACAATGTGTGGATTTTAGAGCGGAAAAAGTGAAATCGGGAGCGACATTTGTATGGGGGCTATATCTAAATCTGAACCGATCTTACCCAATTTTTGCATACGTATTTCTAGTTTGATTATATGATGTTCTGCAAAATTTAAAGAAAATCGGGTACTATATGTGCTTTATAGGGCGGAAAAAGTCAAATCGGGAGCGACATTTGTATGGGGGCTATATCTAAATCTGAACCGATCTTACCCAATTTTTGCATAGTTTTTTATAGTTGGATTATAAGATGTTCTGCAAAATTTAAAGAAAATCGGGTTCAATATGTCGTTTCTAGAGCGGAAAATGTCAAATCGAGAGCGACATTTGTATGGGGGCTATATCTAAATCTGAACCGATCTTACCCAATTTTTGCATAGTTGTTTATAGTTGGATTATAAGATGTTGTGCCGAATTTAAAGAAAATCGGGTACTATATGTGCTTTATAGGGCGGAAAAAGTCAAATCGGGAGCGACATTTGTATGGGGGCTATATCTAAATCTGAACCGATTTCTTCCAAATTCAATACCGATGGTCACTGGCCAGAAAAAATAACTTCTGCGAAGTTTCATGAGAATCGGACAACAATTGCGACCTGTAGAGTGCGAACAAGCTTAGATGGACAGCAGACGGACAGACGGACAGACGGACAGACGGACAGACGGACAGACGGACAGACGGACAGACGGACGGACAGACAGACATCGTTAAATCGACTCAGTTGGTAATTCTAAGCCGACCGGTATACTTAAAGGTGGGTCTAGCTCGATTATTTCTTGGTGTTACAAACATTTGGGGCGAAACTAACTTATAATACCCTAGCCCACGAAGTGGTGTAGGGTATAATAAAAATATTGAAATAGCACAGTCATTAATGCTTACAAAGGGCCATTTAAATACACCGTAGCATATCATTCCTAATAGATTTCTCTTGAAAGTTTCCAGGCGAACAATTCTTATTGTATTCCTATTTTTAGACCATTTCTTTGTGGCTACATATGTAAAGTAAATTTTTCTTGTACTTTTGGAATTAAAATGGGATGCAAATACAAACAACCAAACGGCAGTACCTAAAAATTCATCCACTATCCCCCTATATTTAGGGTATTTAAGCTTTTTTGAAGATTTCTGTATTAAATACTTTTTGAATTGACTTGCAGTAGTATTTCCATATATATAGTATAGATGTATTGGTAGCCTTGCGCGTGGTTTGAAATAATAATATATTATTGTTATTTATAAAATTATTTTTTTTTTAGTATTTTTTTGTTTTGGGTTCGCTATATTTAAAAAGAATTACATTTTCCTGCAATTTTATTACACTTCTAAGAAAATTGACAGCAATCTATGGTGGAGGGTAAATAAACTTGGGCCCGGCAGAACTTAACCGTTTTTGCTTGTTTAACCTTTCATTGTAATTGTGCTAAGGAATTTCAAAGAGTAAGTGTAATTTTGTAATATTAAGGGTGTCGACAATACCTACCAGAGAATATAATTTTCCAGTATTTTTTGATTGTCACACAGTATAATCTATTTAAATGTTTACAATTTCGGAAATAATAATCAAATAAAACAGACGATGTATTTCCTTCTTTTCTGATTTCGTTGACGCACAATCCCACTTTTTGGTACTTTTGTACGAATATTGGTTTCCCCACAAATGCTTAAGTAACTACTGAAATGCCATTTATGTTTGCTAACGGTTATATGAAAATATCGCATTCAGAACGCGAACTGGGTTAATATTAGAAAAAATCATGTTTACAAACGTCCACTCAGGATTTACCATCTACATTGGTTGGATTTTTTGTTTTAAATTTAACAATATTAACTAGTAAAATATTGAAGAAGTAATAATTAATTTGTATATCATCCACATAAGGATGAGGATATATTCATTTTGTCATTCCGTTTGTAACAACTTGAAATGTTCATGGGAAAGTATAAAAATTCTGGGTCGTGGTACAACTCTAAGACGGTCTAGCTATGTCCGTTTTTCCCCTAAGAAGGACTGAAAATACCCCCTAGTATTTGGATTATTTAAGCAATTTTTTGAAAATTTCTGCTTTACATGCACATAAAATTTGATGCTCTTGTAACTTTAAAGCGCCAAAAAGTAAAATATAAAATTTAGCGGCCGAAAAGGGATAAAAATCGTAATTCCGTGTCGACATCCCTGTTATTGCGTAGACGAGCAAAATAGGCGAATTTTTCGAAATTTTTACTTTCTAAGGATCTGAATGTTTAGACGCGAAACATAACATTTGTTCTTTTAGGCGGGAAATGGGACGAAGGGGATAAAAATGGTACCAACCAAATCGCTGAAGTTGAAGCCACGCAATTTGAAGTATGCATTCATCTGACTGCGTAGACACGAAAAATAAAGAAATCTTTTAACATTCGTGCCTTTAGGATCAAAATTGGATAAAGTTGGTACCAACAAAGTGATTGTAGCTAGTATCATGAAATTCCGTGTTTACACTCGTCTGGCTGAGTAGACGAGCAAAACAGGAGGATTTTTCAAAATCGTACTTTTAGGGTCAAAATGAAAAAATAAATAAAACTGGTACCAAACAAACGGCTGTAGCTAGAATCATGAAATTAGGTTCGTACATTCCACTGTGAACACGAAACATAAATGGTATCGTATCAAAATGCTACATACACTTGGTCTGTAGCTGGGATCAATATAATTAGCTGGAGGAAATTGGCTCCGAGGCAATGAATGTAAGTAAAGCGTCACAATTTATTTAAAACAGAAAAATATAGTACTGTTCATAAATATATCACAATTTTCCGCACTTCTATGTAAAGTCGACAGCTACTAATCTTCCAGCAATACCGTGGAGTGCACTCCGTGGTAGAGGGTATATAAGATTCGGCCCGGCCGAACTTAACGCATTTTTACTTGTTATTGAAAGGATTTTAAATTTTGTATTCTAGAAAATAAGAAGTGTAGCCGGAGATCTCAAGATTCCCTTTTTGTTTAATTCTAGTTTCTAGTTCTAGTAACAATTGCAAAATAGTTCTCTTCTGCTATTTTTGGTATTCTACATTTAGTCAAGTTTGGATTCTTGAGTAGTAAGTTGTTAATTGAGTATGGGAAAATGTTTAATGTATATGTTCTAGGCGAAACAGAACTTGCAACATTTTTCCTGATTACAAAAAAAAAGAATTTTTAGTATTGATCTAGTAATTATCGCTACGTGACATACAAAATTTCAAGTTCCAAACTCCACTCGTTTAGGAGCTACAGAATGTTGTTCGTGAGCAACATTGGGCCATAGTGGTATAGAAAAAGTGGAATAAATTTTTTATTACATAACTTTAGTGTGAAAAACAAAAAACAGTTCCTTTTGTTATAGCAACATAAATTAAATCCGTTCTTAAAAAAATTACTGTGTCTACAGTGACATTTATCAATAGATAGTTTTTATACACTCCACGAGAGTATTATGTCTTTGTGCATTTGTTTGTAACACCCAAAAGGAAACGAGAAAGACCCATTGTTAATTATACCGATCGTCTTAGAATCACTTTCTGAGTCGATTTAGCAATGTCCGTCTGTCTGTCCGTCCGTCCGTCCATCTATTCTTGTAATCACGATACAGGTCGTAGACAGAACCAAATGAAACTTTGCACAACGATGTTTTTCGGAATAAGGACGAACGCTATTTAATTTGAAGAAAATCGGTTCAGATTTAGATACAGCCCCATACGAATTTCACTCCCGATTTGACTCTTTTCACTCTAGATACCACATATTACAACAGATTTTCTTTAAAATTGGCAAAACATCTTATATTTTAACTAGAAACACCTGTGGTAAAAATGTGTTAGATCGGTTCAGATTTATATATAGCTCCCATACAAATTTCTCTCCCGATTTGACTTTTTCCGCTCTAGAGACCACATAATGTATCAGATTGTCTTCATATTTGGTAAAACATCTAATATTTCCACTAGAAACACCCATGGTGTATATCGGTCAGATCGGTTCAGATTTATATATAGCTCCCATACAAATTTCGCTCCCGATTTGACTTTTTCCGCTCTAGAGACCACATAATGTATCAGATTGTCTTCATATTTGGTAAAACATCTAATATTTAAACAAAGAACATATATGGTGAAAATAGGTCAAATCGGTTCAGATTTAGATATAGCCCCCATACAAATGTCGTTCCCGATTTGACATTTTCCTCTGTAGAAACCACATCGATTTTCTTTAAATTTGGCACAACATCTTATAATCTTACTAGAAACACCTATGCAGAAATTGGGTAAGATCGGTTCAGATTTAGATATAGCCCCCATATAAATGTCGCTTCCGATTTGACTTATATACATATTCTAATCGATTTTCTTTAAATTTTGCACAATATCTTAGAATCTAACTATAAACACCTGTGGCTAAAGCGGGCTAGATCGGTTCAGATTTAGATTTAGGCCCCATACAAATGTCGCTCCCGATTTGGATTTTGCGCTCTAAAAACCATATATTGTACCCGATTTTCTTTAAATTTGGGACAACATCTTATAATCCAACAAGTAAGGAAAGGCTAAAGTCGG
This sequence comes from Polietes domitor, assembly GCA_947397865.1. Classification (NCBI taxonomy): domain Eukaryota; kingdom Metazoa; phylum Arthropoda; class Insecta; order Diptera; family Muscidae; genus Polietes; species Polietes domitor. The sequence continues at coordinate 5,296 of CANDYM010000425.1, forward strand.
ACGGGGCCGACTATATAATACCCTACACCACTCCCTGCGTATGAACCTCGCTTTGATTACTAAACCCAGGTATTTCATTGGAGCAATTTTATGTAGTTCATACAAATTATATAAATTATATGAATATAATTTATATGCTATAAATTCATCTTTAGTCAAATTTAACGAATATGGTAATTGATCCAATTGTCCGACAGACAAATACAATTATACAGTAGTATACCAAAGTCATACCAAAGTGTGAACATATGGGCATCACCCAAACAATTCTCATTGCAATTCAATTCGGTAAAAAATTGAAATCGGGAAGGATTTTTGCATCCTGTAAATGTATGTGTTTGGCAAAAAATGTTAAATCGGAAAGGACATTTGTATGGGGGTATATTGAAACCAGGATCGATGTGACGCGCTTTCACCACGTCTGTTTATTGGTGAAATATAATGTGTAAAATTTGGCCAAAATCGGTTAAACATTCGGGAGCAACATTGGGGCTATATATAAATCTGAACCGATCTTACCCACTTTCAACATTTGTTTTTTAGTTGGATTATAAGATGTTGTGCCTTTTAGAGCGGAAAAAGTCAAATCGGGAGCGACATTTGTATGGAGGCTATATCTAAATCTGAACCGATCATACCCACTTTCAGCATAGGTGCTTCTAGTTCGATCATAAAATGTTGTGCCAATTTTAAAGAAAATCGGGTACAATATGTGGTTTCTAGAGCGGAAAATGTCAAATCGGGGGCGACATTTGTATGGGGGCTATATCTGAATCTGAACCGATCTAACCCAAGTTTTGCATATGTGTTTCTAGAGTACAATATGTGGTTTCTAAAGCGGAAAAAGTGAAATAGGGAGCGACATTTGTATGGGGGCTATATCTAAATCTGAACCGATCTTACCCAATTTTTGCATAGGTGTTTCTAGTTGGATTATAAGATGTTGTGCCAATTTTAAAGAAAATCGGGTACAATATGTGGTTTCTAGAGCGGAAAATGTCAAATCGGGACCGACATTTGTATGGGGGCTATATCTAAATCTGAACCGATTTCCTCCAAATTCAATACCGATGGTCCTTGGCCAGAAAAAATAACTTCTGCCAAGTTTCATGACAATCGGACAACAATTGCGACCTGTAGAGTGCGAACAAGCTTAGATGGACAGCAGACTGACAGACGGACGGACAGACAGACATCGTTAAATCGACTCAGCTGGCGATTCTAAGCCGATCCGTATACTTAAAGGTGGGTTATTTCTTGGTGTTACAAACATTTGGCGGAAAACTAACTTATAATACCCTAGACCACGAAGTGGTGTAGGGTATAACTAGAAACACTATGCAGAAATTGGGTAAGATCGGTTCAGATTTAGACATAGCCCCCATACAAATGTCGCTCCCGATTTGACTTTTGCCGCTTTAAAAGCCACATAATGTGCTCGATTTTCTTTAAATTTCGCACAAGATCTTATAATCTAACTAAACAAAACTATGGTGAAAGTGGGTAAGATCGGTTCAGATTTAAATATAGCCCAAATTCAAATATTGCTCCCATAAGTTTAACCGATTTTGGCCAAACTAGACATTTTATATTTCACCTATTTCGTTCCAGGTTTCAATATATCCTCATAAAAATGTCCTTACCGATATAAAATTTTTTGTCAAACACATACATTTACAGGATACAAAAAACATTCCCGTTTTCACTTTTTCACCGAATTGAATTGTATTCGGATTGAAAGTGGAGTGTATCATAGAGTCGGCCCCGCCCGACTTTAGCCTTTCCTTACTGGTTTTACATAACTTATTTAGTGTGAAAATCAAAATAAAACAATTCTTTTGGTTATTGCAACATAAATTAACTCCACACTTAGAACATTTTGAAGTGGGTGTAGCAGTTTTACAAAGTCTACAAATAGTCTAAAGGCGATGTCATATTTCCTGTTTCCAAACTCCGTTTCCCTTGCCATGCACTATTCGGAGCTTCAAATGGTCTGGATCTCCCCACCAATGATTTCGGGTCAATCTTTTCAATAATAGGACTATCAGTATCAAGCAGCGGAACGTCTTCTTCTTTATCAGAAATTGCTTCCATTACACGAGCCTCTGACGCCTCTCCTTCTTCTATGATTCGATCAATATCACGATCAATATTTTTGGAAATGTCATTCATTTCATCTTCACTCTCTTCATCAGTCGATACATCCCAATCGAACTCTAATGCTTGCTGAATGTCCTCCGCAGACAGACCTTTTACTTGCGGTTTCATTACTACAAAAAATATTTTTTATTACCACTATGGCCCAATGTTGCTCACAAGCAACTTTCAAGTTTCAAAAAGTCACAATTTTTCTTAGGCGTCATAAATCACGAAACTTAATTTAAAGAAGTTGTTAAATATTTATAGATACAATTAAAATACTTTTCTTAAAACATTAACCTACTGATATTCAATAATAAAACTAATCTACACCATTTCCCTTGTAAAATATGGGACCACAAACTTGTGAAGTTGTTCACGAGCAACATTGGGGTCGAAAGGGTTAAAATTAAATCGAGAGTGACTTGATGACTACATCCATATGGGACTTAAACTACGCCAAAAACAAGGAAGAAACTGAAAAAGTAGTTAAGCATTTTTAGTGTTCTGCATTTTAAAGATATATCGTCAAGATTTAGCACAAATTAGTACAAAATTATAAAAAAACTTTATATTGAAACGGACGCTAAAAAAACAGAAGTACTTTTGAAGTTCTTATAGAAGTATACAAAGTTTGGCGATTTTTTGAGAACTTTGTTTTTCCATATATACATGTAAATGAAGGTCAGAGGATATATTTTGTTCGTAGATTTATGAATTATGAGAATTTTCTCTTAGATTTGTTTAATTAGGTACAGCAGAAATACGGACGCATAGTAAAAAAGTAGTAATTTTCGTTATAACACTTCAACTTGTAATAAAAAATAATAACTTGTAAAGAAAAATAAAAGAGAATTAACTTCATGTTTTATAATAAAAAAGTTGTCAAAAAAAGAAAAACAAAGTTAAAAGCTATTAGTGTGGTCTGATTTCATTTTTTGGTAGACCTTTTTTTTGGGAGATATGTGAACCAAATTTCCACATATTAAGTACCATCCGTCTCTGGGCGATAAAAATTACAATTTCCATTGCAATTTTACTTTTTTTATTTTGAGTAAAACAAAAACTTTTTATTAAAGCTTGGTATCCCGACTTAACGAAAAACACAGCCCTATTACAAAAACAAGTAAAAACGACGTAAATTTATATACCCTCGACCATGGATTGCATTCCACAGAGGCTGTCTATTTTCGTAGAAGTGCAGTAATATTACAAGAAATTATAAATTTGTTTAAAATAGCCAAACCAAAACAAATACATATATTAAAAAAAATATATATATATAAATAAATATAATATTTTTATTATTTCAAGGCAAGGCTACCAATACGTTTACACTATATATATGTCGAAATATTACTTCAAGTCAATTCAAAACATAAATATTTAAATATATATATTATTTTCAAAAAAGCGTAATTACCATAAATATTGGTAGATAGTGGGTGCTACAGTGGGTTATATTTTCATTCCATTTTAATTACAAAAGTAATAAATTTTGCAAATCCATTATCTCACGTACATAGTGCAAAATAACCTTGTGATTCAACCAATTTTTACAGTAAGATTAAAAACTACGAAAAATCTTTTTATTTTGCTTGTCTATGGAGTGCAAGAAATGTATACACCGAATTCCATGATTCTAGCTGCGGCCGTTTGGTTGGTACCATTTTTATCCTTTTTCTATTTTACCCCCTTAAGAGTACGTCTTGCTAAAATCCCTTTATTTTACGTGCCTACGCAAATAGAGGGATGTACACACCGAATTTCAACATTCTAGCTGTAGCTGATTCGTTGGTACCATTTTTATCCCTCTGTTCCTATTGTATCCCTTGAAAGTACTAATTTAGAAACAATCTTTAATTTTTCGTGTCTACGCAGCCAGGGGAATGTATACTCCGAATTTCATGACTCTAGCTGCGCTCATTTGGTTGTTACTATTTTTATCCCCTTTTTCCATTTTAACCCCAAAAAGTACGAATTTCGAAAAATGCCTTTATTTTACGTGTCTACGCAATCAGAGGAATGCATACACCGAATTTCATGACTCTAGCTGCGGTCATTTGGTTGGTACTATTTTTGTCCCCTTTTTCCATTTAAACCCCAAAAAGTACGAATTTCGAAAACTCCCTTTATTTTAGGTGTCTACGCAATTAGAGGAATGTATACACCGAATTTCATTATAGGTGCAGCCGTCTGGTTGGTACCATTTTTATCCCTCTATATCCATTTTACCCCTTAATAGCACGAATTTGGAAAAAATATTTTTATATTATATATCTACTCGCTTAGAGAAATGTACACACTGAATTTCGTGTTTCTAGCTGTTGTCGTTTGATATGTACCTTTTTATCCCCTTTTTGCCCTATTTCACCCCCTACGAATGAAAATCACTTGCGCATACCAAATATCAAGTAAGTACAATCAGAAATATTGAATAAACATGCTTAAATACTCTAAAATATTAGGGGTTATTATGGGTATTTTTAGTCCTTGTGAGGGGAAAATTTTTCCCTTTGGGTCGATTTCGCCCAACCGATCTACGACTATAAAAGCATTTATGGAAAATTTGGACGTCCTAGCTCCTTTCGTTTAGATACTAACGTGCTTTCAACAGACGGACGGACAGACATGGCTAGATCGTCTTAGAATTTTATCACGATCAAAAATATATATACTTTATAGGGTCTCAGATCGATATTTCAAGATGTTACAAACGAAATGACAAAGTTAGTATACCCCCATCCTGGAGGTGGAGGGTATAATACCAGTTATTATGCATTTTTCAAACATCGCACACACACAGAAATGTGCACTGTCGACAGAAAGAAAAGCACCAATATAGTAACACTGATGAGTTATTTTTGCAAAGAGCGAGAATGTACAAGAAGAGAAAACACGCTCTTTGTCTGTTAACTTGCTTTCTCTTAAAGTTCGTGCCCCATTACGACTTCAAAAAGAGTCGGGACCAGCGTTGCCGCTGGACATTTTTTTTTCGGACCAAAATTTTTTGAAAAACGGACCAAAACGGACCAAAATCTGCAAAAACGGACCAACATCGTCTTAATCCGCACAAGTAAAAAACTACAAAAAATTTATATTTTTTTAGTATAATTTATTGTACATTTTTTAAAAATATAAAAGGTACATTTTATTCAGGAATCCAGGCTTTCTTATTCTATTGTTTATTTGTTATACTTTTTTATTTATTTTTTTTTAGATCGTTTTTTAATTTTAAATAAAATTTAACATTTGGTTTTAAATACATATGTTAATATCAAAAAAAAAAATACTTTAATTCAGTCTTTATTTCATTTTTATCGTAAATAAAATGTAAAATGGTATTAAATACATTGTAGTATCAAAACAAAAATGTTTAATTCAGTCTTTATTTTTTGTCAAAAAAAGGATTTTTTGAGATCTTTAAGATCTTTAATCATATATATATAAATCATATATAATATAAAAATCATATATAATATAAAAATCATATATAATATAAAAACAAATGTTATTGGCTACTAAAGTTATTCATGAAAGAATGTTTCTACTTACTTATCCATAGCTTTTTCCCCTATTTCACTGCTGTTGTACAAAAAAACATTCGGATCATATGACGTATGCTATTATATGTATGTAGAAAAAAGGCGAAGAAGCATAAGAGAGTACACTGTCACTAAGTTATTTGGGCGGCGTTAAAAAGTATTAACCCAACAGTTGAATGCCTAAATGATTGCTTAACGTACAATTTTTTCAAACGTTCATTGATATTTGACATAATGTAAAAAAGATAGTAAGTAATAAATGCCAAAAAAACGGACCAAAAACGGACCAAGCTACAAATTTTTAATTTTTTCGGACCAAATTTGGTCCGAACGGACCAAAACGGCAACGCTGGTCGGGACTCAAATTATATAGAACATTTTAGAAACACTAAGAGAGTAGTGACTCACCTTCTTCTCTCATTCTCACCTTCACCAATTCTTGTTGAATTTTGGCCAGATAAATGAATGAGTGAGTATGCAGATATGTATGTGTGAGTTCTACATACCACCATTTAAAATTGCATTGAACAGAGTGACGAAAGAGTCCACATGCACTTACATTTCCCACAGTCCACAAAATGTATTTATTACGTTCGTATATCTTCGTTTGTTGTGTAGTAAAGCTTAGCATGCCACTTCTTTACCATGTTGCTTTCGTTTTTGCAATGAGACACCCAAAAACAAATACAATGACATTTTAGCGAACCTTTTGCGCACATCACCCGGTTGCTAACGAAGCACCGCACACAAATACGCGAATGAAAGACGACAAACACACACAACACATATACTGCGTTTACGAATACTTTTCCCGAGCTACATTACTGTCATTTTATTGAAATTAAATAACTTTGCTAATGATTTTTTGCAATTTATAGAAAACCGACACCGACCGACACGATCCCGACATAGAACTAACTAATTTATGGTGATTTTATCTTGTTTACTTATCCGCCTACGAAGGTGCGAAAGAGACAAAACCAGCTACGGGCAAAGGAAGCGGGAAATGAAAGCTTTGTTAACAGAGTTACCTTAACGATTGATTTTAGAAAATCGCATCTGGAACTGTTCATAATACACTTCATAATAGGGGATTTAGATACCGCAAATATTTGGGCAAAATCTCAGATAAAGGGGAGTTTATATTTGCGCAAAAGGGCTGTTGGCCAAATATTTTGAATTTGTGGGTGCGCTTTTGTGTGTCATTGTGCAAAATTTCGCATTAAAATCAGAAGTTTTTGATTTTTGTTGAATTTGTACAATTGTTTTGTATTTCTAGCCGACGATTGCCACTTCAACAAGAATTTCAACGTGAGCAGACATAATACAGCTGCGGTCAAAAAATAGCAGCGACGAGATAAAAAATTGTCGAAAAAGAAAAATAACAGTTTTACTTCGAAAATCCAAAAAGTTTTTACGATGATTGAAAGGTGGTATTGTGCCATTCTTAAACTGTCTTTAAATAAAAAATTATATTTTTTGTAATTTTGAGATTAGGCCTTTAGAACCATTTATGTCAAAAATAAGACCAGTCAAAAAAATAGCAGCGCTATTGAAAAAAGCTTTCAATTCACTTTAATTGAAAACTTTTTGAAATAATTATTTAAATAACGATATTTTCTTGAATTTAAATCTAAGTTACACTGCTTTTATTCCTTATTACTGCTACATAACGTGATTTCAATTATGCAACTAGTAAAGAGTGATTTTTTTGAGGTTAGGATTTTCATGCATTAGTATTTGACAGATCACGTGGGATTTCAGACATGGTGTCAAAGAGAAAGATGCTCAGTATGCTTTGACATTTCATCATGAATCGTCTTACAAACGAACAACGCTTGAAAATTATTGAATTTTATTATCAAAATGCGTGCTCTGTTAAGAAAGTTCATTGCGCGCTTCCATTTTATGGTCAGTTTAATCGACCCACTGAAGCGGCTATTCGGGCTATTGTGACTAAATTTCGCACCAAATTTACATTGTTGGACATTAAACCACCAACACGCTTACGTAGAGTGCGAACTGAAGAAAATATCGCAGCTGTATCGGCCAGTGTTAATGATGACCACCAATTTTCGATTCGTCGCCGTTCGCACCAATTGGGTCTCTGTTACTCAAAAACGTGGAAATGCCAAAATTGGACTAAGCGGATGGACCACCTAAGACGCAGCCGCGGTCAACATTTAAATGAAATTATCTTCAAAAAGTAAATGTCATGGACCAATCTAACGTTTCAAATAAAGAACCGATGAGATTTTGCAAATTTTATGCGTTTTTTTTTTTTAAAGTTATCAAGCTCTTAAAAAATCACCCTTTATTTTGAATTTTTTCATGCGGTATTTTGGACCGTGCCTCTATAATTACGTGTCAAACATCGTAATTGTTTTTCAGTATTGCTAGTGAGACCTCATTTTAGTCATCACATTTAAAATTGTTGATTATATTTAGGTGCGGTGTCTGGCCAAACCATTCCATAACATCGATATTATTGACTTAAATCAACCTGTTTGCGAGTCGGCTGGTGTTTTCGGGATAATTGATAATTGTATACGTAAGCATAATATTATGTAGTATTTTGATGTACTGGGTAGAGTCCATGATAGTTCTGGGCCAATGTATTGACTCAACTCCATAATTTGAAAAACACGCCCAATCCATTACGCTTGATCCTCCCTATTTGACTGTTTTGGTACTATACCCGGAGATGTCCTCCGTGTTCTGTGCACGTCTTAAAAATTATCGAGGGGCTGTCCCACCATACAAAACAATTTTTGATTCAACTGACCATAAAACGTGCACCCACTTCTTGGTTGGCTACACCAGGTGTGTTTTTGAGAATTGCAACTTTTTGTGCATTGTCTTTTATTTTAAGTTGGAATTCTTTCGGACTTCAGGCATACAGATTATGTTTCCTTAGTATTCTACGATTCTATTTTAAACTCTCAAAGATGGACAGACATTGTTTTTTATTTCGGTGACGGACGTAAGTGGGTTTTTTGTACTAGACATTACTATTCGGTGAATGGTTGCTGGTGATATAAACTAATTTTTTGACGTGTTTTTGTTTTTTCTTCTTATAACATCGAATTTCTGATCATTTTAATAAAACACTGGAATAAAAGTCGAACTTCACTATATGATTTTCCCTCAGATTTAACCTTTTTATATGAACTCGATTTTCTCCTCGCCCTACTTATGAAGAAAAATAATTCAATAACATTTCAGAAGTAGTGTAAATTTCATAATATCTTACTTATAACATCAAATCGAATTGAAAAATTGAGATAAAATTAATTTTTCATGAGATTTTTTGAATTATTTTGACTGGTCCAAAATGTCGAATAATCCAAAAAATGTGAAATTTCTTAAGTAATTAAAATCATATCACCAAATAAACAATTATTTTGTGTTTGTAACCTCATAACACAGCAGTAGTAGCAATAAAAAAATTATCACACAAATAAGTATATGAAAATATATATTAAGCTGTGGTGCGCTGCTATTATTTTGACCGTTACTGTACATGCGTGAAGTGGAAATATTACAAATTAATTTTTTCAGACGAATTTAAAGAAACTGCAGAAATTTGCAAGTGTGACTTAAAATAAATAAGAAGAAGAAAGTAGTAATGAAACAAAATAAATTAAAGAGAAACATTATTTTTTTGTTTGACTAATTTATTGTAATGATAGAATAAAATTTGTTCTATAATGGGCCGTAATTGCAAACTTCCTTGGAAGAAAAAAAGGTTGGTTGGTCGTGCTAGGTGCTCCCGCTATAATAAAAAGAAAGGTAAGACTCCAAACTATCAATTAAAAGAAGAAAAAGTTTAAATAATTAATAATATTTTATAAAATAATAAACTTTGTCTCCAAATTCATGAACTTTTTAATTAAAAAAAATACAAAAATATATGGAAAAATATAAAGGCTTATAGAAATTATAGATTAAGGTTCTCCAGAAAGTGTGATAGAGTTGCAACAAATACAGATGTTTTTCATCGACTTCTAGATCCTTTTATAAGTAGCATTAGATGTCAACCCAGTAAAAAGATTCTGGAACTTGATGATATAGTTACAGAAATGATAGATGATGTATAAAAGGCACCACAGCCATGTACATGTTGTCACTACAAAATCTCGGAGACAATGGTTTTGTTCAAATCAATTGCGTGTGTGTGGTTGTAAGTCAGATGATTGTGGTGACGTATCCCAACATACCAAATGACTTGAGAATAATATTATAATAAGCTTACCAACACAGGCCTCAAGCTTGAAAAAGAGTTGAGAATCCATTTGATAATATTAAATGTGTACTCTTACTATAAGCTTATCCTTGTAATTGTACAATAAGCTTACGAAAATAATATTGTCTTAAGCTTATCCTTGTAATTGTAGAATAAGCTTACATTAAAATTTTGTTTTTGGTAATTTTCGTTAATATTAATTAATTTTATTAATTCAGTCCATTTTTTGTACATTTCAGTTGTAAACAAGTGAGGAAAGGCTAAAGTCGGGCGGGGCCGACTATATAATACCCTACACAACTCCCTGCGTATATACCTCGCTTTGATTACTAAACCCAGGTATTTCATGGGAGCAATTTTATGTAGTTCATAGAAATTATACAGTTACTATAAATTCATCTTTAGTCAAATTTAATTTAATTTCCAGCTGATATTCCGAGTAAAGTGGTATGAAAAAAGTGATATGGAAAAAATGATCAAGATTCAATAATAAATACAGATTATACAGCGGTAATAGGTTGAATCGGACGGACATTTGAAGGGGGCCTATAACAACACTTGAGGCCTGTGCCAAAACATGCGCCTAAATATTTCTCATTCACGGTAGGTATTACTAGTTGAAACATATAATGATCTGCAAAATTTCATGAAGATCCGATATAAGATGTAGTTTCTAGAGCTGTAATATAGCAGAATGGGGCCAATAACCCAAATGGGTTATGTATGGACATATGGGCATCTCCCAAACAAGTATGGAAAGACTAAAGACGGACGGAGCCGACTATATGATACACCCCACCCGCTTTCAGCATGTATGTTTATTGGTGAAATATAAAATGTAAAAACTCTGTTAAAGATTCGGGAGCAACATTTGTATTGGGGCTATATCTGTGGTCACAACCCTTAACAGCCTAACTCGAGTTAGGACACAATTGAGTTATTAGCACCATCGTATTCAGCGTATCTAAATTTATTTGCTCTAAATTTTTCATGTTTGTATCTCTTCTAGGAAGGCAATTAATCCTAAAAAACCTAATAGCTTAAGTTATTTTTCTAAATTACTGTTTTGGCATAACTGCCTAAGTCAATTTAGGATTACAACAAATATAAACATTATTTTTTCATCATTGCCTAAATCAACTTAAGTCGTTAATCAAAAAAAAAAACAAAGAAACAATTTGAAAAATGTTGACAAAGAATAATAATTTATGTCAATTTAGGCGCACTTAATTTTTATTTAATCTGGAATAATAGCCTAACTCAACTTGAACTTTTTGACTTTCTTTCGTTCAACAATTCATAAGAGCCTAAGTGTCTTTTTCGATAATATCTTTTGACTGCGAGAATAAACAACTATTTTTTGTTAACAACTAAGTAAAGAAATTCGTTTCCTTGGAATCTGTAGCAAAGTTTTCCAAAAAACACCTTCTCCTGATTTTCAGTGAAGATTCAAAACTTTAAACTCCTGTACTGAAAATATTGAAAAACAGACTTAGGCTGTTATGGGTTGTGACCACAGATATATAAATCTTCCCCACTTTCACTATAGTTGTTTGTAGTTGGATTATAAGATGTTGTGCCAATTTTAAAGAAATTCGGGTACAATATGTGGTTTCTAAAGCGGAAAAAGTGAAATCGGGAGCGACATTTGTATGGGGACTATATCTAAATCTGAACCGATCTTACCCACTTTCAGAATAAGTGTTTCTAGTTCAATTATAAAATGTTGTGCCAATTTTAAAGAAAATCGGGAACAATATGCCGTTTCTAGAGCGGAAAAATCGGGAGCGACATTTGTATGGGGGATATATCTAAATCTGAACCGATTTCCTCCAATACCGATCGTCCTTGGCCAAAAAAAGTAACTTCTGCCAAATTTCATGATAATCGGACTGCAATTGCGACCTGTAGAGTGCGAACAAGCTTAGATGGACAGCAGACGGACAGACAGACATCGGTAAATCGACTCAGCTGGTGATTCTAAGCCGATCGGTATACTTAAAGGTGGGTCTAGCTCGATTATTTCTTGGTGTTACAAACATTTGGCGGAAAACTAACTTATAATACCTTAGTCCACGAAGTGGTGTAGGGTATAAAAATCAATAATTTTAATGTTCATATTCACATTTCGGGTAATTGTTCCGCAGCTTAATACGATTTTTAGCGTTTTGTATGAAATTGTCCTCCGTGTTGCCCACTGATAAAGCTGTATCTATGACATGTAGAAATTTCTTGTTTAATATTTTCATTTAATATTTTTAATTGAACTTACTTCTTATAGCAACTCTCAATGGTATTATTTTCAACTGGGCTGCTATTAAATCTTCATCCAATACATTAGTTTTTTGGTTTTTATTATTAAAAATAAGTTTAATTATTACTTTTGTTTCTCTTCGAACACTTTTTTATATTTATTGTGTTAAAATATTACCAATTTTTTAACACAATTAAACGTACACTCACTTTGAAATCGAACACAAAAAAACAAAACAGAGACGGATATATTTAACAAATAACTGGCTTTTTCGCGAGCGAAGCAGCGGGTACTGCTAGTCTAGATATATAAAAGAGTTGCGTTACTGACTGACTGACTGACTGACTGACTTATCATTGACCAGCCCCCAGACCAAACGGCTGAAGCCAGGGTCATGAAAATTTCACGGTTCTTCCCAAATATGACATAGACGCCGACTAAGAAAGGGTTTTAGAGGGTAAAAAGTAGCTAAAGGGTGATTTTTTAAGAGCTTGATAACTTTTTTTTAAAAAAAAACGCATAAAATTTGCAAAATCTCATCGGTTCTTTATTTGAAACGTTAGATTGGTCCATGACATTTACTTTTTGAAGATAATTTCATTTAAATGTTGACCGCGGCTGCGTCTTAGGTGGTCCATCCGCTTAGTCCAATTTTGGCATTTCCACGTTTTTGAGTAACAGAGACCCAATTGGTGCGAACGGCGACGAATCGAAAATTGGTGGTCATCATTAACACTGGCCGATACAGCTGCGATATTTTCTTCAGTTCGCACTCTACGTAAGCGTGTTGGTGGTTTAATGTCCAACAATGTAAATTTGGTGCGAAATTTAGTCACAATAGCCCGAATAGCCGCTTCAGTGGGTCGATTAAACTGACCATAAAATGGAAGCGCGCAATGAACTTTCTTAACAGAGCACGCATTTTGATAATAAAATTCAATAATTTGCAAGCGTTGTTCGTTTGTAAGACGATTCATGATGAAATGTCAAAGCATACTGAGCATCTTTCTCTTTGACACCATGTCTGAAATCCCACGTGATCTGTCAAATACTAATGCATGAAAATCCTAACCTCAAAAAAATCACTCTTTAGAAACGTGAACATGACTATATAGAAGAGAAGTAAAATTGTATTTTTCGAAATTTGTACTTATAAGGATTGCGCCGGAATAAAATTGATAAAAATGATATCAATTTAAATATTGCAGTTATAGTCGTGAAATTTGGTGCATAAATTCCTCTGACAATGTAGTAGCGCAATCTAAATGTTTTTTTTTTCGGGGTGAGCGGGACAAAAAGGTATACAAATGGTGCCAATTTGAGTATGTAAATTCCTCTGACAACGTAGAAAGAAGCGCAATCTAAATGAATGTTTGAAAATTTGTTATTATAAGGGTAGAGCGGGATGAAAATGCTACCAACTAATGTATTACAGCTGCAGTCGTGAAATTAGAAATCTGGCCATGTAGATGTGCAGTAAAATTGGATTTTGCGATTGGATGTGTAACAAATAAGACAAATAGTAAAAATGGTGTGCAGCCTTTTAATTACGTAAACGCGGAACATAAATGGATATTTCAAAATGTTTACTTAAAAGGGGGACGTGGGAAGACAAACATAATGTCGCATTTGTATAGCATCTGACATTTGCAAATCGATCTTATGTCATTTGAAGCTAAAATCGTTTGATTTCGAATATTTGCAATTGTTTGGAATTTTGTGCTCCTCCTTCTCATTACAGAAATATTTTTTTTGCAAGAATAAATAACTTGATCGACGTTGCTGAAATTCGATTGTATTACCATCAAAATACAAAAAAAAAAATATTGTTTTCCATGTGACACAATTATTTGATTATTTACAAGTTGTAAACATATCAGTTGAAGTCGGGAGCCCAGCTGACTAATTTTTTCGAAAATTCGATTGTAATCTGTAACTGTCAAAAATTGCTTTTATTTTGTTATTACTGGATTTGTTTTTGTTCTGCTGCTATCACTTACGCCTTGATTATTTATACAAATTGAAAAGTTGTCAAATTTAGTGTCGAAATATAAATTCGTATAATAAGAATGACTTCGAAAAATATTCGTTTCAATTGTGTTTTTGCGTCCCAGCATACAATCAAAAAACAAGTGAAAACGGCGTTAAGTTCGACCAGGCCGAACTTTATGTACCCTCCACAGTGGATTGCATTCCACAGAGGCTGTCGATTTTCGTAGAAGTGCAGTAAAATTACAGGAAAATGTCAATTTTTTAATATAGCCTTACGGCTATAAAAATAAATAGCAAATAGGCTATAAAAATAAAAATAGCAATAAAAATATTGAAAAAACAATTTTATAAATAAATATAAAATATTATATATATATAAATTTTAAATACAGATGCAAAATGGTCAGGACAGGACAATATCCCAGTTCAAATCAAATATTGATTACAGACCAAAAAATACAAACGAAAAAACTAAAACAAATGAGCGTTGGCACGGCAGAAGTATTGCTGGGTAACTATACATGCCACATGCATGTGGCATGTGTACTTTATTACTTAGTGATATTTTTTAAACGCAAATTCGGAAAGTGAGTTGTGCTTCTCGTTCGTTTGTGAGAATCATCTCCTTATAGACGTCGGATTTAATGTTGAAAAGTCGCTGCGAAGCCACTTGAAAAGACTTTTGACATGGTCGAAATCATGATCGTGTCACCATGCCATTTGTAAATAAATTTGCATTCTATTAAATATAGATGCAAAATGGTCTTGAGCCAGGACAATATCCCAGTTCAAATTAATTATAAACTTTTTATTATTTCAAACCATGCTTATAAGGCAAGGCTTCATACTAAAAGTTGATTTTTTAAAAGCTATAGGAAAGTTTTTCAAAAAAACTCATAAAATTCAGAAAAATTCATGAAATCTTTATTTGAATCGATAGTACGGTCCATATAATTTAATGTTTGAAGATTATTTCATGCAACCTGCACCTCAAATGATCCATCCGCTTAGTCCAATTTTGGCATTTCCACTTTTTTGAGTAACAGAGGCCCAATTGCTGCGAACGGCGACGAATCGATAATTGATGGTCATCATTAACACTGGCCGATACAGCTGCGATATTTTCATCAGTTCGCACTCTACGTAAGCGTGTTGGTGGTTTAATGTCCAACAAAGTAAATTTAGTGCGAAATTTAGTCACAATAGCCCGAATAGCCGCTTCAGTGGGTCGATTAAACTGACCATAAAATGGAAGCGCGCGATGAACTTTCTTAACAGGGCACACATTTTGATAATAAAATTCAGTAATTTGCAAGCGTTGTTCGTTTGTAAGACGATTCATGGTTAAATTATTGACCAAACTGAAGATGTTTGACAGTGAAACAAAACACGAAACGTGCGTCAGCTGTTTAAACCAGTGTTGCCAAAAAGATAATAGCTAAAAAATCACCCTTTATATGTTGCATTGTATAATTGCGATATTGCCACTCTCTAATACGCTGATACTTTGTTCTATAAATAGATTATTAAGGGTATGAGCGTTATGCTAATTCTAAGTAATATCACTTGCGGTACGGATAGTCTAGTGCGTACCCCTCGGTAATGTATATTCATTAGAGTTGGGTCGTTCCGGAACGAACTCGTTCAATTGAACGAATCCCTTGGTGGAACGATTGGAACCGGTTCCTGCTCTTTCAGTTTCATCGTTCACTTCGTTCCATTATTATTTTGCTTGTGCCCAACTCTCGTTCATTCACTGGCTCCGTGATGCTTTCGTTCGTTTACCATTAAACAGCTGATTGTTGTTGCCACAGTTTTTCCGAACGATTTTTTCTTGGTGCTGACACACCGTTCACATTACACATAACATGGATTACCATTTGTTTTAATTTAAATACAACTAGCAATATATATTTAATTAAATTATACATACATACTTAAATGAATTTTTAATTTTCTAGTTTGGCAGAATTTTTTTTCATTCAATAGTAACCGAAACTGTCAAATCCCATATATTTTGCTTTGACAGTATGGCTCACCATTCAAAAAATTACTTGTATTTTGTTGTGGCCGATTTTTTTGCTCGCCTATATAAATACGCCTTGGAACGAAGGATCCAAAAGGAACGATGGAACGAAAAGACTGAACGAGTTCCTTTGCCGGATCCGTTCAGTGAACGATAATGCCCAACACTAATCTTCATACATTGACAATGAATGTATGTAGTTGTAAGGAGAATACAATGTCTGAATGAATATAATTATGAAGAGAACTGCAGTAACTGGATTATTGCAATCTATAAATAGAACATACGAACATTGTAAGTAGGTTAAGTTTATTGTATATTGCTATGCTGGAATTACTTTTAATTAATTTAACTAATTTTTGCCATAAAAGTAGTACGAATTCGGAAAAATCTTTTTATTTTGCTTTGCAGTCAGAGGAATGACCTACAGCCATTTAGCTGCTACCATTTTTATCACCTTTTTCCCATTTTACACCCTTAGAAGTTTGATTTTCTAAACTGTTTTTATTTTACGTGTCTACGCACTTAGAGGGATGTACACACCGAATTTCATCATTCTAGCTTCTTGGTTTGGCTTCTAGCCGTTTGGTTGTTACCATTTTTATATCACTGTTCCCATTGTATCCCTAGTAAGTATGAATTAAAAAAAAAAACATTTTTATTTATCGTGTCTACGCAGTCAGAGGAATTTCCGAATTTCATCACTCTAGCTGCGGTTATTTGGTTGGTACAATTTTTATTCCTTTTTTTCATTTTAACCCAAAAACTATGAATTTCGAAAATCCCTTTATTTTACGTGTCTTCGCAATCAGACGAGTGTATTTCATTATTCTAGATACAGCCAGTTGGTTGGTACCATTTTTATCCCCATATTACCCCCTAAAAGTACTAATTTAAAACAAAAATACTCTTACATTATGTATCCACTCAATTAGAGGAATCTACCCACCGATTTTTGTGCTTCTGGCTGCTTTCTTTTGATAGGTACCATTTTTATCCCTTTTTGCCCCATTTCACCCCTTACAAATAAGAATCACTTTATTGTGCACGTTTTTGCTGTAAGGAGAATATGCATAGCAAATATCATGCAAATATAAGCAGACATATTCCAAAAACATACTTAACTATTCGAAATGTTAGGTGTATTTTCAGTCCTTATAAGGGATTTTTTTTTTCACTTTGGCCGACAAGGCTAAATCGTCTTAGAATTTTATGACGATCAAGAATATATATACTTTATAGGGTCTCAGGTCGATATTTCAAGGTGCTACAAACGGAATGACAAAGTTAGTATACCCCGATTCTGGAGGTAGAGGGTATACTAATGTTTGTTTACCCCACATCAATGTCAGTGGATATAGAGTGACTTATAGCCTAGTCAGAATGCAGGGAAAATCTAGTTTAATTAGATTTCGAGTTAAATCGACCTTAAATCTGGTACTTCTTTCATACAAAATTTAAAATCGACCTCGAAATCTAATATTTAGACACGAAAAAATAAGAACAATTTGAACAATTTATGGTTATGTGTCTAAACTATAGGAGAACAAGAAGAATAATTTGACATTTATTTCTAATTTCTCTGGCAATTCAGAAATGGAAGAAGAAAAGTAATAAATATGAAATATTTAAAAGCGGTTGTTAAATTTAATTACATTTTCAGGAAAATACGACATTATAAGCCGAATTCAAAATGGACTTCAGATCAGGAATGTCTTCTGTTAGCTCTATGGGAGGACAATATAAACGTCCTGCGGAAGCATATGTATATAAAATAATGGCAGACGAAATACTG
The DNA here is from genome assembly GCA_947397865.1 of Polietes domitor. Classification (NCBI taxonomy): domain Eukaryota; kingdom Metazoa; phylum Arthropoda; class Insecta; order Diptera; family Muscidae; genus Polietes; species Polietes domitor. The sequence goes on from CANDYM010000425.1 coordinate 23,293, forward strand.
AAAAATAAATTTGTATTTTCCCCATCTAATACAAACTAAATTACACAATTTCAGCAATAAATATAGGTTTATTAAATCCTGTCGACATAGAATTTTTGCCTTTTACGGATGATGAACGGTCAATGGGTCCATAAAGAGGATCGCCATCAATATGGAAATATTTGCAATAAGTGAATTCCATAATAGGACCCTTCACATATAACATGGAATCAGTGATGGAAGAATGCACAGGAGTCTATAGCGAACGGTTGGACACAAATTTCGCTCCCGATTTGACGTTTTTCGCTCTAGAGACCACATATTTCTCTTGACTTGCTTCAAATTACATTGCATTACCTTATAATTCTACTAGAAACATCTGTGTTGAAAATGGATTAAATCGGTTCAGATTTAGATATAGCCCCCATACAAATTTCACTCCCGATTTGACTTTTTCCGCTCTAGAAACCACATATTGTATCAGATTGTCTTCAGATTTGGCAAAACATCTTATATTTAAACAAAGAACATATATGGTGAAAATAGGTCAAATCGGTTCAGATTTAGATATAGCCCCCATACAAATGTCGTTCCCGATTTGACATTTTCCTCTGTAGAAACCACATCGATTTTCTTTAAATTTGGCACAACATCTTATAATCTTACTAGAAACACCTATGCAGAAATTGGGTAAGATCGGTTCAGATTTAGATATAGCCCCCATATAAATGTCGCTTCCGATTTGACTTTTTCCGCTTTAAATACCACATATTCTAATCGATTCTCTTTAAATTTGGCACAATATCTTAGAATCTAACTAGAAACACCTGTGGCTAAAGCGGGCTAGATCGGTTCAGATTTAGACATAGAAAAATGTCCTTACCGATATAAAATTTTTTGTCAAACACATACATTTACAGGATACAAAAAACATTCCCGTTTTCACTTTTTCACCGAATTGAATTGTATTCGGATTGAAAGTGGAGTGTATCATAGAGTCGGCCCCGCCCGACTTTAGCCTTTCCTTACTGGTTTTACATAACTTATTTAGTGTGAAAATCAAAATAAAACAATTCTTTTGGTTATTGCAACATAAATTAACTCCACACTTAGAACATTTTGAAGTGGGTGTAGCAGTTTTACAAAGTCTACAAATAGTCTAAAGGCGATGTCATATTTCCTGTTTCCACACTCCGTTTCCCTTGCCATGCAGTATTAGGAGCTTCAAATGATTGATTTCGGGTCAATCTTTTCAATAATAGGACTATCAGTATCAAGCAGCGGAACGTCTTCTTCTTTATCAGAAATTGCTTCCATTACACGAGCCTCTGACGCCTCTCCTTCTTCTATGATTCGATCAATATCACGATCAATATTTTTGGAAATGTCATTCATTTCATCTTCACTCTCTTCATCAGTCGATACATCCCAATCGAACTCTAATGCTTGCTGAATGTCCTCCGCAGACAGACTTTTTACTTGCGGTTTCATTACTACAAAAAATATTTTTTATTACCACTATGGCCCAATGTTGCTCACAAGCAACTTTCAAGTTTCAAAAAGTCACAATTTTTCTTAGGCGTCATAAATCACGAAACTTAATTTAAAGAAGTTGTTAAATATTTATAGATACAATTAAAATACTTTAATACTTTTCTTAAAACATTAACCTACTGATATTCAATAATAAAACTAATCTACACCATTTCCCTTGTAAAATATGGGACCACAAACTTGTGAAGTTGTTCACGAGCAACATTGGGGTCGAAAGGGTTAAAATTAAATCGAGAGTGACTTGATGACTACATCCATATGGGACTTAAACTACGCCAAAAACAAGGAAGAAACTGAAAAAGTAGTTAAGCATTTTTAGTGTTCTGCATTTTAAAGATATATCGTCAAGATTTAGCAGAAATTAGTACAAAATTATAAACAACTTTATATTGAAACGGACGCTAAAAAAACAGAAGTACTTTTGAAGTTCTTATAGAAGTATACAAAGTTTGGCGATTTTTTGACAACTTTGTTTTTCCATATATACATGTAAATGAAGGTCAGAGGATATATTTTGTTTGTAGATTTATGAATTATGAGAATTATCTCTTAGATTTGTTTAATTAGGTACAGCAGAAATACGGACGCATAGTAAAAAAGTAGTAATTTTCGTTATAACACTTCAACTTGTAATAAAAAATAATAACTTGTAAAGAAAAATAAAAGAGAATTAACTTCATGTTTTATAATAAAAAAGATGTCAAAAAAAGAAAAACAAAGTTAAAAGCTATTAGTGTGGTCTGATTTCATTTTTTGGGAGATATGTGAACCAAATTTCCACATATTAAGTACCATCCGTCTCTGGGCGATAAAAATTGCAATTTCCATTGTAATTTTACTTTTTTTATTTTGAGTAAAACAAAAACTTTTTATTAAAGCTTGGTATCCCGACTTAACGAAAAACACAACCCTATTACAAAAACAAGTAAAAACGGCGTTAAGTTCGTCCGGGCCGAACTTTATATACCCTCGACCATGGATTGCATTCCACAGAGGCTGTCTATTTTCGTAGAAGTGCAGTAATAATGGGTGATTTTTTAAGAGCTTGATAACTTTTTTTTTAAAAAAACGCATAAAATTTGCAAAATCTCATCGGTTCTTTATTTGAAACGTTAGATTGGTCCATGACATTTACTTTTTGAAGATAATTTCATTTAAATGTTGACCGCGGTTGCGTCTTAGGTGGTCCATCCGCTTAGTCCAATTTTGGCATTTCCACGTTTTTGAGTAACAGAGACCCAATTGGTGCGAACGGCGACGAATCGAAAATTGGTGGTCATCATTAACACTGGCCGATACAGCTGCGATATTTTCTTCAGTTCGCACTCTACGTAAGCGTGTTGGTGGTTTAATGTCCAACAATGTAAATTTGGTGCGAAATTTAGTCACAATAGCCCGAATAGCCGCTTCAGTGGGTCGATTAAACTGACCATAAAATGGAAGCGCGCAATGAACTTTCTTAACAGAGCACGCATTTTGATAATAAAATTCAATAATTTGCAAGCGTTGTTCGTTTGTAAGACGATTCATGATGAAATGTCAAAGCATACTGAGCATCTTTCTCTTTGACACCATGTCTGAAATCCCACGTGATCTGTCAAATACTAATGCATGAAAATCCTAACCTCAAAAAAATCACTCTTTATTACAAGAAATTATAAATTCGTTTAAAATAGCCAAACCAAAATAAATACAAATATTGAAAATATTTGTATTTGTTATATTTCCATTCCATTTTAATTCCAAAAGTAAAAAAAAAAATAAAAATAAATTATCTCACGTACATAGTGTAAAATAACCTAACCTCATGATTCAACCAATTTTTACAGTAAGAGTAAAAAGTACGCAAAATCTTTTTATTTTGCTTGTCTATGGAGTGCAAGAAATGTATACACCGAATTCCATGATTCTAGCTGCGGCCGTTTGGTTGGTACCATTTTTATCCTTTTTTTTCTATTTTACCCCCTTAAGAGTACGTCTTGCTAAAATCCCTTTATTTTACGTGCCTACGCAAATAGAGGGATGTACACACCGAATTTCAACATTCTAGCTGTAGCTAATTAGTTGGTACCATTTTTATCCCTCTGTTCCTATTGTATCCCTTGAAAGTACTAATTTGGAAACAATCTTTAATTTTTCGTGTCTACGCAGCCAGGGGAATGTATACTCCGAATTTCATGACTCTAGCTGCGGTCATTTGGTTGGAACTATTTTTATCCCCTTTTTCCATTTTAACCCCAAAAAGTACGAATTTCAAAAAATCCCTTTATTTTACGTGTCTACGCAGCCAGGGGAATGTATACACCGAATTTCATGACTCTAGCTGCGGTCATTTGGTTGGTACTATTTTTATCCCCTTTTTCCATTTCAACCCCAAAAAGTACGAATTTCGAAAAATCCCTTTATTTTTCGTGTCTACGCAATTAGAAGAATGTATACACCGAATTTCATTATAGGTGCAGCCGTCTGGTTGGTACCATTTTTATCCCTCTATACCCATTTTACCCCTTAAAAGCACGAATTTGGAAAACATATTTTTATACCCTCCACCTCCAGGATATACTAACTTTGGGGTATACTAACTTTGTCATTCCGTTTGTAACACCTTGAAATATCGACCTGAGACCCTATAAAGTATATATATTCTTGATCGGCATAAAATTCTAAGACGATCTAGCCATGTCCGTCCGTCCGTCTGTTGAAAGCACGCTAGCATCTAAACGAAAGGAGCTAGAACGTTCAAATTTTCCATAAATGTGTGTTATAGTCGTAGATCAGTTGGGATTGAAATGGGGCGAAATCGGCCTAATGGGAAAATTTTTTCCCTCACAAGGACTAAAAATACCCATAATAATCCCTAATATTTTAGCGTATTTAAGCATGTTTTTCAATATGTCTGTTTATATTTGCTTGATATTTGGTATGCGCATTCCGCTTATAGCGAAAACGTGCACCATAAAGTGATTCTTATTTGTAGGGGGTGAAATGGGGCAAAAAAGGGATAAAAATGGTACATATTAAACGACAACAGCTAGAAACACGAAATTCGGTGTTTACATTCCTCTAATTGAGTAGATACATAATATAAAAATATTTTTTCCAATTTCGTACTTTTAAGGGGTAAAATGGGAATAGAGGGATAAAAATGGTACCAACCAAACGGCTGTACCTAGAATAATGAAATTCGATGTATACATTCATCTAATTGCATAGACAAGTAAAACACACGGATTTTTCAAAATTCGTACTTTTTGGGGTTAAAATGAAAAAAGGGGATACAAATAGTACCAATAAAATGACCGCAGCTAGAGTCATAAAATTCAGAGTATACATTCCTCTGACTGCGTAGACACGGAAAATAAACCGATTTTTCGAAATTCGTACTTTTTGGGGTCAAAATAGAAAAAGGGGATAAAAATAGTACCAACCAAATGACTACAGCTAGAGTCATGAAATTCGGAGTATACATTCCTTTGACTACGTAGACATGAAAAATAAAAGGTTTTTTTCAAATTCGTACTTTCAAGGGACACAATGGGTACGGAGGGATAAAAATGGTACCAACCAAACGGTTGTACCTAGAATAATGAAATTCGGTGTATACAATCGTCTGATTGCATAGACTAGTAAAATATACGGATTTTTCAAAATTCGTACTTTTTGGGGTTAAAATGGAAAAAGGGGATACAAATAGTACCAACCAAATGACCGCAGTTAGAGTCGAGAAATTCGGAGTATACATTCCTCTGACTGCGTAGACACGGAAAATAGACGAATTTTTCGAAATTCGTTCTTTCAAGGGATACAATGGTACAGAGTGATAAAAATAGTACCAACTAAACGACTGCAGCTAGAATGATGAAATTCGAATTGCGTAGAAACGTCAAGGGGGTAAAAATGGTACCAACCAAATGGGCGCAGCTGGAATCATGGAATTCGGTGTATACATCCCACGCAAAATATTTTTTTTTGTTTTACGGCAAAAATTTGTTGAATCGTGAAGTTAGGTTAGTTTGCACTATGTACGTCTGAAAATGGATTTTCAAAATTTGTACTTTTGGAATTAAAATAGAATGAAAATATAACCAACTGTAGCTCCCACTATCTACCAATATTTATGGTATTTAAGCTTTTTGAAAATATAAATATAAGAATATTTATTTTTTGATTTGAAATAAGTAATGGTTTGAAATAATTAAAATATTACATTTATTTATATTTTTTCAATATTTGTATTTGTTTTGGTTTGGCTATATTAAAAAATTATATTTTCCTGTAATATTACTGTACTTCTACGAAAACCGACAACCTATGTGGAATACAATCCATGGTGGAGGGTATATAAAGTTCGGCCCGGCCGAATTTAACGCCGTTTTTACTTGTTATATTATATATCTACTCGCTTAGAGAAATGTACACACTGATATGTACCTTATTATCCCCTTTTTGCCCTAGGGGGTGACCCTACGAATGAAAATCACTTTATGGTGCACGTTTTTGGTATAGGGGAATGCGCATTTCAAATATCAGGTAAGTACAAGCAGAAATATTGAATAAACATGCTTAAATACTCTAAAATTTTAGGGGTTATTATGGGTATTTTTAGTCCTTGTGAGGGGAAAAATTTTCCCTTTGGGCCGATTTCGCCCAATTTCAATCCCAACCGATTTACGACTTTAAACTCATTTATGGAAAATTTGGACGTCCAGCTCCTTTCGTTTAGATGCGTCTTAGAATTTTATCACGATCAAGAATATAGGGATATACTTTATAGGGAATACTTTACAGGGTCTCAGGTCGATATTTCAAGGTGTTACAAACGGAATGACAAAGTTAGTATACCCCCATCCTGGAGGTGGAGGGTATAATAACAGATTTTAAGAAGGTTCATCCGACTCTTTGATTTCTGACAGTTACGTTAGATTAAAATGTAAATATAAGAGCGACACTCATTTTCCCACTCTTAGGTGAAGAATGGGTGTTTCAAAATGAATATTTTTCGTGTTTTTTGTTTAATTGTGAATGAACTAAAGAAAACAGCACAAAGCAACGACAAACAACATTATAAAACTAAGAAACTGTGTCGTATTTTACTCGAATTTTGTCACTGTTTTACTTATTTAATTTTTTTTAACTAATTGCAAAAAAATTTATTGAAAAATAAGGCAAAAATTATCGTATTCTTCTTTGTTCCCGGCGTTCTTAATTTTGAAATTTTTATGTTATTTTGAATGATTTCTGTCAAAATCGACGACAGCTCGCTCTTAAATTTAATTTTTCACATTTTAATCTAACGTAACTCGCTCGATTTTTTAAATGAGTCCGAAAGATCTTCTTGTTAAAGTCTATTTTCTTTGGCACTGCCGACAGAAAGAAAAGCACAAATATAGTAACACTGATGAGTTATTTTTGCAAAGAGCGTGAATGTACAAGAAGAGAAAACACGCTCTTTGTCTGTTAACTTGCTTTCTCTTAAAGTTCGTGCCCCATTACGACTTCAAAAAGAGTCGGGACTCAAATTATATAGATAATTTTAGAAACAGTGACTCATATTTTTCTCTCATTCTTACCTTCACTAATTCTTGTTGAATTTTGGCCAGACAAATGAATGAGTGAGTATGCAGATATGTATGTATGTATGTGAGTTCTACATACCACCATTTAAAATTGTATTGAACTGAGTGACGAAAGAGTCCACATGCACTTACATTTCCCACAGTCCACAAAATGTATTTATTACGTTCGTATATCTTCGTTTGTTATGTAGTAAATCTTAACATGCTTCTTCTTTCTCATGTTGCTTTCGTTTTTGCAATGAGACACCCAAAAACAAATACAATGACATTTTAGCGAACCTTTTGCGCACATCACCCGGTTGCTAACGAAGCACCGCACACAAATACGCGAATGAAACACGACAAACACACACAACACATATACTGCGTTTACGAATACTTTTCCCGAGCTACATTACTGACATTTTATTGAAATTAAATAACTTTTCTAATGATTTTTTGCAATTTATAGAAAATGTTCACACCGACCGACACGATCCCGACATAGAACTAACTAATTTATGGTGATTTTATCTTGTTTACTTATCCGCCTACGAAGGTGCGAAAGAGACAAAACCAGCTACGGGCAAAGGAAGCGGGAAATGAAAGCTTTGTTAACAGAGTTACCTTAATGATTGTTTTTAGAAAATCGTATCTGGAACTGTTCGTAATACACTTCATAATAGGGGATTTAGATACCGCAAATATTTGGGCAAAATCTCAGATAAAGGGGAGTTTATATTTGCGCAAAAGGGCTGTTGTTGTATTTTGAATTTGTGGGTGCGCTTTTGTGTGTTAGTGTGCAAAATTTCGCATTAAACTCAGAATTTTTTGATTTTTGTTGAATTTTTACAACTCTTTTGTATTTGTAGCCGACGATTGCCACTTCAACAAGAATTTCAACGTGAGCAGACATACAGCTGCGGTCAAAAAATAGCAGCGACGAGATAAAAAATTGTCGACAAAGAAAAATAACAGCTTTACTTCGAAAATCCTAAAAGTTTTTATGCTGATTGAATGGTGGTATTGTAACATTCTTAATTTGGCTTTAAATTAAAAATTAAGTTTTTGTAATTTTGAGATTAGGCCTTTAGAACCATTTTTGTCAAAAATGAGACCAGTCAAAAAAATATGGGGGTTATATCTAAATCTGAACCGATCTTACCCAATTTTTGCATAGTTGTTTATAGTTGGATTATAAGATGGTGTACTATATGTGCTTTATAGAGCGAAAAAAGTCAAATCGGGAGCGACATTTGTATGGGGGCTATATCTAAATCTAAACCGATTTCCTCCAAATTCAATACCGATGGTCATTGGCCAGAAAAAATAACTTCTACCAAGTTTCATGACAATCGGACAACAATTGCGACCTGTAGAGTGCGAACAAGCTTAGATGGACAGCAGACGGACAGACGGACAGACGGACGGACGGACGGACAGACAGACATCGTTAAATCGACTCAGCTGGTGATTCTAAGCCGATCGGTATACTTAAAGGTGGGTCTAGCTCGATTGTTTCTTGGTGTTACAAACATTTGGCGCGAAACTAACTTATAGTACCCTAGACCACGAAGTGGTGTAGGGTATAACATATTCCAATATTGAGACATACACATGTATTTCTAAATGTTTTATTTGTTTGATTCTTTTGCTATATGTTTATATTTTGAATTTAGTTTGAAATAAATACTCGACCGAAGATGAACTTACAATTCCCTTCTAAATTACAAGTTTTATTTCTAACCCACCTTTCATCCTTGAGGAAGATAACTTAGTATATATGACGAAAATATTTTTTTCAAGTTTTGCATTTATGTTGTTTCCAGTCGAAATCAATTTTGCATTACTTTTCACTTGGAAAGTATTTATTTCATTTTAGCACTTAATTTCTTAGTTCGTCGGTTTTTGCTAAACCTGTATATTTATGTACATATTTCATATATTATAAACATATATGTTATTAAACGCATTACGTATACTAAAAACTAATTTTTAAAGTTAAAATTTGTTGGTAGGTCCTACGCGATTTTGGTAGTTTTTTCCGAAAATTTTGGTAGGAAATAATTGTTCTCAGTGGCAACACTGGATGTCTGTATGAATATAATTATGAAGAGAACTGCAGTAACTGCATTATTGCAATCTATAAATAGAACATACGAATATTGTAAGTAGGTTAAGATTATTGTAGAAGTTTTCAAATACAATAAAGGGTTTCTCCAATAAATTCCCACACATAACACTATATATATCAAAATAATACTTTAAGTCAATTCAAAAAGTAAATATATGGCACCAATCTTCAAAAAAGCTTAAATATCATAAATATTGGTAGATAGTGGGTGCTACAGTTGGTTGTATTTCCATTCTATTTTAATTCCAAAAGTACAAATTTTGAAAATCCAATATCTCTCATGTACACAGTTCATGATAACCTAACTTCATGTACGAATTTGGAAAAATCTTTTTATTTTGCTTTGCAGTCAGAGGAATGATTCTAGCTACAGCCATTTAGCTGGTACCATTTTTATCACCTTTTTCCCATTTTACACCCTTTTTTCTAAAATGTTTTTATTTTACGTGTCTACGCAGTCAGAGGAATGTACACACCGACTTTTGTGCTTCTAGCTGTGGTCTTTTGATTGATACTATTTTTATCCATTTTTATCATTTTAACCCCAAAAAGTACGAATTTCGAAAAATACGTGTATTTTACGTGTCTAGCAATCAGAGGAATGTATACACCGAATTTCATTATTCTAGGTACAGCCGTTTGGTTGGTACCATTTTTATCCCTCTATTCCCATTTTACCCCTTAAAAGTACGAATTTTGTCGTTGTCGCTGTTGTCGTTTTATATGTACCATTTTTATCCCTTTTTTGTCCCATTTCACCCCCTACAAATAAGAATCACTTTATTGTGCACGTTTTTGCTGTAAGTAGAATGTGCATAGCAAATATAAGCAGATACTTAAATACTCGAAATGTTAGGGGTATTTTCAGTCCTTATAAGGGACTGTTTACACTTCGGACCGACATGGCTAAATCGTCTTAGAATTTTATGAAGATCAAGAATATATATATTTTATAGTTTCTCAGGTCGACATTTCAATGTGTTACAAACTGAATGACAAAGTTAGTATACCCCCATTCTGGAGGCAGAGGGTATACTAATGTTTGTTTACATCACCACACATCAATGTCAGTGGATATAGAGTGACTTATAGCCTTGTCAGACTGCAGGGAAAATCTGGTTTAATTAGATTTCGAGCTAAATCGACCTTAAATCTAGTACTTCTTTCATACAAAATTTAAAATCGACCTCAAAATCTAATAGTTAGACACGAAAAATAAGAAAAAATCGAACAATTTATGGTTATGTGTCTAAACTATAGGAGAACAAGATGAAGAATTTGATATTTATTTCTCTGGCAATTCAGAAATGGAAGAAGAAAAGTAATAAATATGAAATATTTATAAGCGGTTGTTAAATTTAATTACATTTTCAGGAAAATACGACATTATAAGACGAAATCAAAATGGACTTCAGATCAGGAATGTCTTCTGTTAGCTCTATGGGAGGAAAATATAAACGTCCTGCGTTCGAACAAGCGAAACGGAAGCATATGTATATAAAATAATGGCAGACGAAATGCTGAAAAATAAATTTGTATTTTCCCCATCTAATACAAACTAAATTACACAATTTCAGCAATAAATATAGGTTTATTAATCCTGTCGACATAGAATTTTTACCTTTTATGGATGATGAACGGTCAATGATCCCATAAAGAGGATCGCCATCAATATGGAAATATTTGCAATAAGTGCGTTCCATAATAGGACCCTTCACATATAACATGGAATCGGTGATGGAAGAATGCACAGGAGTCTATAGCGAACGGTTGGACACAAAGTTCGCTCCCGATTTGACTTTTTCCGCTCTAGAGACCACATATTTCTTTTGATTTGCTTCAAATTACATTGCATTACCTTATAATTCTACTAGAAACATCTGTTTTGAAAATGGATTAAATCGGTTCAGAGTTAGATATAGCCCCCATACAAATTTCACTCCCGAGTTGACTCTCTTCACTCGAGATACCACATATTGTATCAGATTGTCTTCAGATTTGGTAAAACATCTTATATTTCCACTAGAAACACCCATGGTGAATATAGGTCAGATCGGTTCAGATTTAATGCCACATATTGTACTCGATTTTCTTTAAATTTGGCGCAACATCTTATAATCTTACTAGAAACACCTATGCTGAAATTGGGTAAGATCGGTTCAGATTTAGATATAGCCTCAATATAAAGCCACATATTGTGCTCGATTTTCTTTAAATTTGACACAACATCTTATAATCTTACTAGAAACACCTATGCTGAAATTGGGTAAGATCAGCTCAGATTTAGATATAGCCCCCAGATTTAGATGTCGTTCCCGATTTGACTTTTGCCGCTTTAAAAGACACATATTTTACTCGATTGTCTTTAAATTTGGCACAACACCTTATAATCTAACTAAACAAAACTATGGTGAAAGTGGATAAGATCGGTTCAGATTTAAATATAGCCCAAATACAAATGTTGCTCCCAAAAGTTTAACCGATTTTGAACTATACACTTTATATTTTACCTATTTCGTTCCAGGTTTCAATATATCCTCATACAAATGTCCTTTCCGATTTAACATTTTTTGTCAAACACATACATTTACAGGATACAAAAAACCTTCCCGTTTTCACTTTTTCACCGAATTGAATTGTATTCGGATAGAAAGTGTTCTTTATTAGAGTTTTCTTTTCGGCTGTCAAATCGCAATCGACCAAATATCAAAAAATTGCAGTGTGACAGGGTCGATTTCAGCAACTCGATTTCTTAAGAAATCAACTTGATTTCATGTAGTGCGACAATGCTATTAGACCAATTTCAAACTAACACCAAAGACAATTTTGGTGTGCATTTTTTGGATTTGGGACTTATTCTAACATATGATATTTTTATGATCATTTCGGAAGATCGTACTACCCATAGTAGCCGCCGCTCTCGATGTGTTCACACGCCATGCAGAAAGCTTTTTGTTTAAGTGGAACAGTAACGCTTATATTCAATAAAAAAAAGTCTACTCGGTAACCCTGACATCGAAACTTTCATTTCCCGCTTCCTTCGTTTCCAATAGCTAGTTTTGTCTCTTTCGCACCCTTTAACTCGCATGTGGTAAAGTCAACAATAATAAATCTCAACATCAATTGATTAGTTCTATTTCGGGATCTTTATGTCGTGGACGGTGTTTGTGAAAATTGTCTGTAAATTGCCAAAAAATCAAACGTTATTTAATTTAAATGTTGATGTCCGTATTTATAAAATTCGAGTAAAGCAATCGTAAAATCAGTTTATGCGAATATCTATCAATCGTTGTGTCGTTTTTCCATTCGCGTGTTTGTGTGCGGTGCTTTGTTAGTTGTCATATGATGGTGCGCAAAAGGTTCGCTAAAATGTCATTGTATTTGCTTTCTTGGTGTCTCATTACAAAAACAATAGGAACAAGCAAGCAAAGAAGAAGCTGGACAACAGCAAATTGTATTTCAACAGGAAACAAGTAAGGAAAGGCTAAAGTCGGGCGGGGCCGACTATATAATACCCTACACCACTCCCTGCGTATGTACCTCGCTTTGATTACTAAACCCATTTATTTCATGGGAGCAATTTTATGTAGTTCATATAAATTATACAGTTACTTTAGTCAACTTTAATGAGTATGGCAAATAATAAAGTAATTAATAAAATTTTCCACCAGATATTCGGAGTAAAGTAAATATAACATGATATGATCAAGATCCAATGATAAATACTGTAATCTGTATTTAGCGGTAATAGGATGAATCGGACGGACATTTGAAGGGGACCTATAACAACACTTGAGGCCTCTGCAAAAACATGCGCCAATATATTTCTCATTCACGGTAGGTATTCCTAGCTGAAACATATAATGATCTGCAAAATTTGATGAAGATCCGATGTAAGATGTAGTTTCTAGAGCTGTAATAGAGGAGAATGGGCCCCATTTGCGTTATACCAAAGTATGGACATATGGGCATCTCCCCAACAAGTATGGAAGACGGACGGAGCCGACTATATGATACGCCCCAAAAGTGAAATCGGTAGAATTTTTGAATCCTATAAATGTTTGACAAAAAATGTTAAATAGGAAATGACATCTGTATGGGGGTATATTGAAACATGGAACGATGTTTATTGGTAAAATATAATATGTAAAGTTTGGCCAAAATCGGTTAAACATTCGGGAGCAACATTTGTATTGGGGCCATATCTAAATCTGAAACGATATTACACACTTTCACCATAGGTGTTTTTAGTTGGATTATAAGATGTTGTGCCAATTTTAAAGAAAATCAGGTACAATATGTGGCTTCTAGAGCGGAAAATGTCAAATTGGGAGCGACATTTGTATGGGGGCTATATCTAAATCTGAACCGATCTTACCCAATTTTTGCATAGGTACAATATGTGGTTTCTAGAGCGGAAAATGTCAAATCGGGAGCGACATTTGTATAGGGCTATATCTAAATCTGAACCGATTTCCTATAAATTCAATACCAATGGTCCTTGGCCAGAAAAAATAACTTCCATGGTCAAAAAAAAAAATGCGAACAAGCTTAGATGGACAGCAGACGGACGGACGGACGGACAGACAGACATCGTTAAATCGACTCAGCTGGTTATTCTAAGCCGATCGGTATACTTAAAGGTGGGTCTAGCTCGATTATTTCTTGGTGTTACAAACATTTTGCGCGAAACTAACTTATAATACCCTAGTCCACGAAGTGGTGTAGGGTGTAAAAACACATCAAATTCAGCAAAATGCATGAAATCTTTATTTGAATCGTTAGTACGGTCCATATAATTTAATGTTTGAAGATTATTTCATGCAAACGTTGACCTTGACTGCACCTCAAATGGTCCATCCGCTTAGTCGAATTTGGTATTTCCACGTTTTTGAGTAACTGAAGCCCAATTGCTGCGAACGGCGACGAATTGATGGTCATCATTAACACTGGCCGATACAGCTACGATATTTTCTTCAGTTCGCACTCTACGTAAGCGTGTTGGTGGTTTAATGTCCAACAATGTAAATTTGGTGCGAAATTTAGTCACAATAGCCCGAATAGCCGCTTCAGTGGGTCGATTAAACTGACCTTAAAATGGAAGAAGCGCGCGATGAACTTTCTTAGCAGAGCATGGTCATCATTAACACTGGCCGATACAGCTGCGATATTTTCTTCAGTTCGCACTCTACGAAAGCGTGTTGGTGGTTTAATGTCCAACAATGTAAATTTGGTGCGAAATTTAGTCACAATAGCCCGTATAGCCGCTTCAGTGGGTCGATTAAACTGACCATAAAATCGAAGCGCGCTATGAACTTTCTTAGCAGAGCACGCATTTTGATAATAAAATTCAATAATTTGCAAGCGTTGTTCTTTTGTAAGGCGATTCATGGTTAAATTATAGACCAAACTGAAGATGTTTGACAGTGAAACAAAACACGAAACGTGCGTCAGCTGTTTAAACCAGTGTTGCCAAAAAGATAATAGCTAAAAAATCACCCTTTATATCTATATTTTTCGATTCCTCTTAGTCAGAGAAATACACATCACAATTCTAACTGCAGCCACTTGGTTGGTACTATTTATACACTCCACGATAATATTATGTCTTTGTGCATTTGTTTGTAACTCGCAAAAAGAAGCGAGGTAGACCCATTGTTAATTATACCGATCGACTTAGAATCACTTTTTGAATCGATTTAGCAATGTCCGTCCGTCCGTCTGTCTGTCTGTCCATATCTTCATGTAATCAAAGTACAGGTCGAAATTGTAACCAGAACCAAACGAAACAATGCACAACGAAGTTTTTCGGGATAAGGACGAACGCTATTTAATTTGAAGAAATCGGTTCAGATTTATATATAGCCTCTATATGAATTTCACTTCCGATTTGACTCTTTTAACTCAGTCATGGTGAAAACGGATCAGATCGGTTCAGATTTATATATAGCTCCCACACAAATTTCACGCCCGATTTGACTTTTCCGCTCTATAAACCACATTTTTTAACAGATATTCTTCAAATCTTGCAAACTATCTTATATTTCAACTAGAAACACCCATGGTGAAAAATGGTCAGATTGGTTCAGATTTATATATAGCTCAAATTAAAATTTCGCTACCGATTTGTCTTTTTCTGCTCTATAAACCACATATTTTAACAGTTCTTCTTCAAATCTTTCAAAATATCTTATATTTCAACTAGAAACACCCATGGTGAAAATGGGTCAGATCGGTTCAGATTTATATATATAGCTCTAATTCAAATTTCGCTCCCAGCTTGACTTTTTCCGCCCCAAAAACCACCTATTTTCACCGAATTTCTTCATAGTGATCATAACACGTCATACTTGAACTGAAAAAAACTATTGTGCTAGTGAGTCCCTTCTTTCCATGTTTGAATATAGCCCCAATACAAATATTCTTCTCGATTTGACAAATTGGGTCAGGATCAGCCTATGATTAGGAAACATACAAAAATCCTTCTCGTTTTCACTTTTTAACCGAGTTGAATTCTATTCGGAGAGAAATGGAGTGTATCATATAGTCGGCTCCGCCCGACTTTAGCCTTCCTTACTTGATTTATTCTCCTTCGGGTCATTTCCCCTTAAAAATACAAATTTAGAAAAATTCCTTTATGTTTCGCGTCTACTCATATAAAACAGAAATTAAAAAAGTGATTAAACAGTATACATTTAAAAAAATACCCCCTTTCAGTCCTTGTTAGGGAAAAATGTTTCCCTTTGGTCCGATTTCGTCCACTTTCAATACCAACTGACCTGCAACCATAAGGCACATTTAGAGAAAATTTGAACCTCCTAGCTCACCTCGTTCGGCGACTAGCGTGCTTTCAACAGACAGACGGACATGGCTAGATCGTCTTAGAATTTTACCACGACCCACAATATATATAGATTATATACATAATAGAGTCTCCGATGAATATGCCAAGGTGATACATAGGTGAAAATGATTATAACCCAGTCATAATGTATCAAAATCATCAAAAATGTTAACTTACCCATCAGAAGAATTAGCTCGCCTATGACAATAAAACATTACAGATGGAAAAACACTCTTTGAATTTTTTGACTTTATGCTACTAAAAAAGGAAAATTCTCTATCATATTACTCATACTTTTGCTTAATCATAAGAGATCTATCAGAGAGATCTTAGATCTATTGAGTGTGTGAAATTTATTCCTAAAATTCGACAACTTCTTCAACCTGGGGGTATACCATGGCAACTTGCAAATACTAGGTTTCATTCGAGGGATATTATTAATGCAAATAAAATCAATATCTTCAATAAATTCATTATAAACATTTCTAAAGAATTGTAACCAATCGCTATTTAACTCCCCTTCAGAAAGAGAACACCCAAAGGAGTGAGAAAGATGTTCATCTTGTGATTCGGAAGTAGTGAAAATCGGGATCTTCACCAATGAATTTGAGTTGTCATAGTAGGGATGACCTGCTTTTGGAAAGACTTAAAAGTCACTTTTTCATTTCTGTTTAAAAATACGCTGCTACCGGAGGTAGAACAGCGGACCTTCTGAATGCTACTACGGCACTCTTACCATCCCAGCTATCCTCTGTTGTGAGTGCTGAACAACTAAAGCAAACCATTTTGTTCGTTAGAACTGACAGTACCGAACTTAACAAAATATTTATTTAGTATGAATTAATATATAACACAAATTGATATTAAATTATCATTAAATAAATGAATACTACCTAATTTCACTGATATTATGTAGTATTAATAATTTGTAAAAAATGAAATATTTGAAGTACATTAATTAAGCAATAATTTGTATATTTTTAAGCAAACATTTTTAAATTGTTAAAATTATATGAAATTAAGAATATTTATTTATAAAAGTAATAAATAAAAACAAAAAAAAAAGGTTTTCCCGAGCCACGATTCGAACCCGAGACCTTCTGGGTGTAAAGCGGACACCTTACCTCTGGGACCCCTTACTAAAAATTCGTTCCCATTCACTTGTGAAAATGCTATTCGTAAAATGTTACGGAATATTAACATATTATCGACTTTTTTGGAAGTTGTTTAAAAGAACTTCCTCAAAAGGGGGGAAAATGCACAATTGGGTTTTGAGATGCCATTGAAATGTGCTTCCCACGGAAGTACTTAAAATTTTATTTTGCTGGGTAGTGACACCCTGACTTTGTGACCCCATATTAAAAATTCGTCCTCATACTAAAAATTCGTTCCCATACTAAAAATTCATTCACTTGTGAAAATGCTATTCGTAAAATGTTACGGAATATTAACATATTATCGACTTTTTTGGAAGTTGTTTAAAACAACTTCCTCAAAAGCGGGAAAGATAAAGATTTGGATTTTGAGATGCGATTAAAGTACTTCCATTTTTTGCTGGGTCATTAATCAATTCAAAACAAGTAAGGAAAGGCTAAAGTCGGGCGGGGCCGACTATATAATACCCTACACCACTCCCTGCGTATGTACCTCGCTTTGATTACTAAACCCAGGTATTTCATGGGAGCAATTTTATGTAGTTCATACAAAATATATAAAATATATTCATATAATTTATATGCTATAAATTCATCTTCAGTCAAATTTAACGAGTATGGTAAATAATATGGTAATTGATCTAATTGTCCGACAGACAAATACAAATTATACAGTAGTATACCAAAGTCATTTCAAAGTATGGACATCACCCAAACAATTCTCATTGCAATTCAATTCGGAAAAAAGTGAAATCGGGAAGGATTTTTGCATCCTGTAAATGTATGTGTTTGACAAAAAATGTTAAATCGGAAAGAACATTTGTATGGGGGTACATTGAAACCTGGAACGATGTGACCCGCTTTCACCATGTCTGTTTATTGGTGAAATATAATATGTAAAACTTGGCCAAAATCGGTTAAACATTCGGGAGCAACATTTGTATGAGGGCTATATCTAAATCTGAACCTATCTTACCCACTTTCACCATAGATTTTTCTAGTTCGATTATGAGATGTTGTGCCAATTTTAAAGAAAAACGGGTACAATGTGTGGATTTTAGAGCGGAAAAAGTGAAATCGGGAGCGACATTTGTATGGGGGCTATATCTAAATCTGAACCGATCTTACCCAATTTTTGCATACGTATTTCTAGTTTGATTATATGATGTTCTGCAAAATTTAAAGAAAATCGGGTACTATATGTGCTTTATAGGGCGGAAAAAGTCAAATCGGGAGCGACATTTGTATGGGGGCTATATCTAAATCTGAACCGATCTTACCCAATTTTTGCATAGTTTTTTATAGTTGGATTATAAGATGTTCTGCAAAATTTAAAGAAAATCGGGTTCAATATGTCGTTTCTAGAGCGGAAAATGTCAAATCGAGAGCGACATTTGTATGGGGGCTATATCTAAATCTGAACCGATCTTACCCAATTTTTGCATAGTTGTTTATAGTTGGATTATAAGATGTTGTGCCGAATTTAAAGAAAATCGGGTACTATATGTGCTTTATAGGGCGGAAAAAGTCAAATCGGGAGCGACATTTGTATGGGGGCTATATCTAAATCTGAACCGATTTCTTCCAAATTCAATACCGATGGTCACTGGCCAGAAAAAATAACTTCTGCGAAGTTTCATGAGGACAACAATTGCGACCTGTAGAGTGCGAACAAGCTTAGATGGACAGCAGACGGACAGACGGACAGACGGACAGACGGACAGACGGACGGACAGACAGACATCGTTAAATCGACTCAGTTGGTAATTCTAAGCCGACCGGTATACTTAAAGGTGGGTCTAGCTCGATTATTTCTTGGTGTTACAAACATTTGGGGCGAAACTAACTTATAATACCCTAGCCCACGAAGTGGTGTAGGGTATAATTACAAGGATTATAACTAAAACTCATATTTTTGAAAGAAAACATAAAATTCAATATTTAAGATTAAGGGCACACGATGCATATTTTCGGGACTAAAAGGGTGTTAACATTTTTGAATAGAATAGTTGAGGCTATGTTTAGACGACAAACAAGCCCATATTCAAGCCATACAGCCAGATTTTTTGCAAAAAGTAGTCAAAAATTGGAATGATCGAATGGAAGTCACACTTCAAAATAAATGCCATGAATTAACAGAAAATCTAGCAGATTGGAATAAAACATCATTCCAACAATGTTGCTGTCTGTTGTATTATCATTTTTTGAAGTCTCAAGCTCCCTTTAGATAGCCACTAATCTTTTTCTTCGGATGTATTCGATCCAATTATAACTATTATCTTATGGAGACTTTACACCTTTAGTTTGTAACTAATGATCCATTCCAATTTATGACGTTTTATCTCATCTTATTTCTTACACATACATATGTATGTATATTTGTTAAACTTTCTCTTCTTGAATTTGCAATGAATAAATAAATCAACATCAACAACCACTTGACAATACCGGTCTCCGGCTCCAGGAAGTTTATTGTTTATGTGTGTGTTTTAGTTGACAAGTAATTGAAAGACTGTAAACTTGACGAATAAATCTCGACGAAGATTAGAAAGTTGACATTATCAGCAATTGTGTTGTATTTCTCAAGTCTTAGAAACTTTGTATGTTCATTCATGTTTTAGCCATGTCCTGGACAAGTTCTGTTCGGTTGCTCTTACGCAAAATGTGCCCCAAGACAAACTATAAAAAAACTTAAAGCGTTCATATTGCCAAAGATAAAGTTTGCCGTTGTTGGTGTTTGTTGGTCATACGAATGTCGGTGTGCATTGTTGTCCTTAAACATCAACTGATAGTTAGGCTAAAAAGTTACGGCCAACTTTAACTGATAAACATTGGGCCGCAGCAGCGGATAATTAGTTTCACTTATAATAACAGCAACACCCTCAGAGCCTAATCCTACAAAGAATTAAGGTCGGTATCTTAAGTAAAATTGGATTTCGTCTCCTCTTACTGCTTAAACTTTAACGGGCATTTAAATATGTGTGTTATCCCTGACCATGCCCGGTCAGATATTTGGTGAGACAGATGTGTCGCTTCCATTTCATTCCGTTTCCTTTATTAGCCGCAAACAAATAATTATTATACGAGTTTGTATGTAAGTATGTATTTAATATGTCCTTAATTCACATGTTGTTGTCGTTTCCACTTCCCTTTGTTGTATTTGTTCTTAGGATTTTCGATTTGGGATTGTTTCCCTAATTCCTCTCTAATTGTTATGGAAGGGTCCAGGCTTGCTCACTTATCACTTTGCAATAATAATAACAACGAAATAATGCTGTATTTGGTAGGGAGTCTGTGCGTGTGTGTGCTTGCGTGCTAAAGGCCATTTCCTGTTCCTGATAGGGTAAACAATATAGAGGTTTCCTTTTAAATAATATGCCGCTATACCCTTCGTTGGGTTTTTTTGTATTTGTGCATTTGTTTCCAACGTCCAAAAAGAAGGGAGATACTGTCATCGTTTATAATACTGATCGACTTAGATTT
Organism: Polietes domitor; assembly: GCA_947397865.1. Lineage (NCBI taxonomy): Eukaryota > Metazoa > Arthropoda > Insecta > Diptera > Muscidae > Polietes > Polietes domitor. The sequence continues at coordinate 43,996 of CANDYM010000425.1, forward strand.
ACCCCCATCCCATTTTATTTTACGTACACTGAAAAACTAATCCTTTCTAATATTTATGAAACGACCTCATCATTATACCCCACACCACTTCGTGGACTAGGGTATTATAAGTAAATTTTCCGCCAAATGTTTGTAACACCTAGAAATAATCGAGCTAGACCTACCATTAAGTATACGGATGGGCTGAATCGATTTAACGATGGCTGTCAGAAGTAACTTTTTTGGCCAAGGACGATTGGTATTGAATTTGGAAGAAATCGGTTCAGATTTAGATATAACCTCCATACAAATGTTTCTATAATTTACACTATTACTGCTCTAGAATACACATTTTATATGGGATCATGACCAAATGTTCAGGATCTTGTTATATTTATTTGAACTAGAAACAGCTAACGGGAAAGTGGACCACATGGGTCCATGTTTTGATATAGCCCCCTTACAAATGTACCTCCGATAAACACTATTACTGCTCTAAAATGCACATTTTATATCGGATCTTGATCAAATTTTCCACACAATGTTACATTTAGACTAGAAACACCTATTTCGAAAGCCAGTTATATAGGACAATGTTTTGGTATAGCCCCCATACAAATGGGCCCAGTTTATTATCGCTCTAGATAGAACCTACATCTTGCATTGGATCTTGATAAAATTTTGCAGATCATGTTATATTTAAAATACAGATTATCTACTTTGAAATTTATCTATATGGGCCCACTTTTTAATTAATTTTTACCCCTCTAGGAGTCATATTTTACATCGGAAGTTTATCACATTTTGCAGATTATATTATATTTCAACTAAGAATACATACTATGAAAGCCAAATATATGGGTCCATATTTTGGTATAACCACCATACAAATTGGGCCCCCATTTTACTCTATTACTGCTCTAGAAACTACATCTTACATTGGTTCTTTATAACATTTTGCAGATAATGTTGTATTTCAATAAAGAATACCTACTTTGAAAGTGTATCTGTATGGGTCCACTTTTTAATGTAGCTCCCTTACAAATGGACCCCGTTTTTATTTTTACCCCTCAAAGACAAACATTTTCGTATGTAAAATGTTTTTCAAATTTTTTAGAATACACCGTACGACCATTTTTATAAAAAGTAGTTACACTTGAACCGGATGATATACATATGAAACTATAGGCAATATGGAGATACTTGGCGTTCTTAGTTTTTCATTTCCTCCTCCTGTTGCCAATTTACAGGACTACAAAGTTTCAAAGCATACAATTTTTCAAAAAAATATTTTATATACTTCTTCGCGCCCTATGATAATGGTATTGGTGTCAAATTAAAAAGGAGAATATCGTCTAAAAATTCTTCAAATATCATTCTTTGTATTTCTATTTAAAATTAACCCCTTTTTCTAGTTTATTCATATATTGCTTTTTAAGAGACAACATTTTATATGATTGTTAATACAAAAATAATGCAGATTGAAGAGCAGATAGAGCAAGAAATTTAGCACACATTCTCCCTTTTATTTGGCATTTATGCCGCTGTCATGGGGTGCGAATAAGTAATAAAAAAAATTTTGAAAAATTTAATCCTTTGGAAATTTGTAGTCCTTTTAACGTGCAACAGCATGAGAAAATGAAAAACTAAAAACACCAATTAACTGTATTTCACCTATAGTTTCAGATGTAAATCGTGTGGTTCAAGTGTAATGTGGACTGTTGGACATTGTTATATTATATTTCAACTAAGAATACATACTATGAAGTCAAATATTTGTGTCCATACTTTCATATAACCCAAAAGAGGCCTCATTCTACTCTATTACAGCTCAAGATATGATCAAATTTTGCAGATCATGATATATTTCAACTAGGAAAACCTACCGTGAATGAGAACTCTATAAGCTCATGTTTTGGCACAGGCCCCAAGTGTTGGTATAGGCCCTCGTCAAATATCCGTCCGATTCATCCTATTAACGCTGTATAATCTGTAGTTGTCATTGAAACTTGAGCATTTTTTTCAGATCATGATAAATTGGATCAATTACCATATTAAACTGTATATGAGCTATATAAAATTGTTCCCATGAAACATGTGGGTTTAGTAATAAAAGCGAGGTATAGACGCAGGGAGTGGTGTAAGGTGTATTATATAGTCTGCACCGCCCGACTTTAGCCTTTCCTTACTTGTTGTGAAATAATTTAATGTAGACGATGGTTTTCACAGCCAAAATGTTCAAACACTTTTTACAAAAATGAGAGCTGCGGCGTCAATTTCCTTCCGGTGTTCATCATTTAGCCATCATTCGAAAGGTATTGACTGCAGCTATTTATTAATAAAATAAAATATAAAATACTACCGCCAGATACAAAAAAGTTTTCGGTAGTCACTGTGAAAATCCACAAAAAAATACTATAAACGTCCAATAATTTGACCAATAAATTACTCTAAGACAAGTATCAAAATTTATATTTAAAGTGCTATTATTTCAGGAAGGGTCTATTATTACAGGAAAAAAATTTTGAGAAAAAATGCAACAAAAAAATTATACCGGAAAAATAAGTATTTTAAAGGTTATTTTCAGGAGCGTTTACCTCTCAGATGGTTTGATCTAGGAACGAAATATTTTGCAAATCATCAATAAGCAATCGAAACTTTATTTTCGTGGGGTGACTGGAACTTGTTTTTCCATTTGTATGGACGGCGACCCAGCGTAATATACAGAGGTTGCGTTGTAGGATACCATCGTGTCTGTCCCGCCTGTCTTTGCCTTTCACTTGCTTGTTTAAAATTCTAGCATTCCAAATCGGTGGTGAGCAGCATTAAAGAGCGATTTTTCGAACACATAAAACAGAAAAACGCTAATAATTTCCATAAAAATGTCTTTGATGTTGTTTATGGTGTTGAACCATTTAAACAATATCAATAAATACCCTTCAAATTGTTTCACCGACGACGATTCAGCCCAAGCACATGCCAAGGAAAACAAACCGACCAAGACAAGAAATGCCACAAATGGAATGATTCCGGCAAGAGTGCACAAGAAAGAACATCAAATTTAATGTTGGCCTTCAGCACCCATCATCAACAACGGGGACGGACGCGTGTCGACGAAGGGTACCACAACAAGCCCATAGACAACCTCCAAACTGCCAGAAACATGTCCTGTTCTTCATTACGTTGTGTTGCGGTGAGAGCGTGTTGCTGGCGGTGGTGTGGACTGGGATGAGCCCGCATGCTTAAATGATGCAGGAAATGTTAAATTCACCAGGTTTGTGCTTGAGTGTGTGTGTGTGCGAGTGTCAGAGAATATCTATGGGTGCGTGCGTGACGTGGGAGAACTTTTATTGACGTTTTATCCCTTCCAACATTCTCCTTCACACATTCATACCGACAATTCCTTCAAAAGTTTTAGTTGTTTGAGTTTTACGTGAAGGTGTTGCAGAGCTTTGTTCTCTCTTTTGTTTTGAATCATAAAAGAATAAAATTTTATTGTCTAGACGTGTTTTGTTTAAAACTTTTGCCATATTCCTCATGAAAAACACAACACAAAATAATGTTTTGAAGAAGAAAAAAAAACACGAGTTTTGAGCAACCCTCATTGCGGCATGCCTCGTACCATTACATACAGATAATAAGATAATAAATATAATCAGATGTTTTTGAAAATTTGCTTTTGATAAAATCGACATTTTAATGCTTACCAATAGTGACACAGCAAATGAACACAACCTGATATTTGATATGATTATAATAATATTTTTTAGGACAATAGTCGTTGTCGTGTTGCGAAGGACGAATGATGTCTATCTCAAGTAGCTTTCTAAAGTATGATCTTTATTTAAGTGAACATAGTTGCCTGGCAAAAAATTATGTTTTTGGCATCAACGAAATTCATCTCCCTTTGAAGATAGAAGGAACACGATTAGAAATGTATCTCAGCCTTCACTAACCTGTATAAAGGATTCGTTTAGTATCTTGCAAAGTAGGGAACAATGTTATCGAAGAATTGCGAAAAATCAGAACCTTTATTTTCTGAGTCTTGGTAAAATTCTAAATGACAATCTAGTCCGAAGTACGTATATGACTAATGGTTGTCAATCAGTTAAATTTGAAAATGGGCGATATCGGCCAAGAAGGAGCAAATTTTCCCTAGTATTAGAGTATTTAGTCGTTTTTTTTTTAAGTTTTTCCTTATTTGAACTGGGATATTGCCCTGGATCAAGACCATTTTTCATCTATATTTAATAGAATGCAAATTTATTTACAAATGGCATGGTACAGCGACTTTTCAACATTAAACACGGCCTCTATAAGGAGATGATTCTCAGAAACGAACGAGAAGTACAACTCAATTTGCCGAATTTGGGTTTTTAGAAAATCCCAACAAGTGATAAAGTACACATGCCATCTTACAAGCATCTCATTGAGTTGCATATGTAAGTATGTGTATATGCAGGTATATTTACCCAGCAATACTGTTTTAGTTTTTATACCCTACACCACTTCGTGGGCTAGGGTATTATAAGTTAGTTTCGCGCCAAATGTTTGTAACACCAAGAAATAATCGAGCTATACCCAACTTTAAGTATACGGATCGGCTTAGAATCACCAGCTGAGTCGATTTATTTTTATTTTTTCTGGCCAAGGACCATCGGTATTGAATTTGGAAATCGGTTCAGATTTAGATATATCCCCCATACAAATGTCGCTCCCGATTTCATTTTTTCCGCTTTAGAAACCACATATTGTACCCGATTTTCTTTAAAATTGACACAACATTTTATAATCGAACTAGAAACACCTATTCTGAAAGTGGGTAAGATCGGTTCAGATTTAGATATATCCACCATACAAATGTCGCTTCCGATTTCACTTTTTCCGCCTCAGAAACCACATATTGTACCTGATTTTCTTTAAAATGGGCACAACATCTAAAAATCCAACTAAAAAAACCTATGGATCTTGATCAATTTTTCCATATCATGTTATATTTACTTTACTCGGAATATCTGCTGGAAAATTGGATCAATTACTTTATTATTTACCATATTCATTAAATTTAACTAAAGATGAATTGATAGTAACTGTATAATTTATATGAACTACATAAAATTGCTACCATGGAATACCTGGGTTTAGTAATCAAAGCGATGTATATATGCAGGGAGTGGTGTAGGGTATTATATAGTCGGCCCGCCCGACTTTAGCCTTTCCTTACTTGTTTTAATTTGTCCCTTTGGTTAGACGTGATCAAGTGCGATCGAAGTCGTGACCAAGTGCGAACACTGAAAAAGGTAATACTAATTCATTTTTTTTATATTTTTGAACAGATGACATTTAATACTATATCAATGTTTTTGATGGGCTTGTATCCTAACAAATACCTACCTTACCTTACTTGAGCAGATGACATTTTTCTTCGGTTGCAAAGATTTATTTAGCGCAAATGTTTATATCTTTATTGTAATATTTCGACAGTCATACACAATTTATTTGTTCTCTTCAATATCTTTTGTTTCAGTAAATATTTATACCCTGTACTGGGGTATTATGTCTTGGTGCATTTGTTTGTAACACCCAAAAGAAACGAAATAGACCCATCGTTTATTATATAGAATCACTTTCTTAGTCGATTCACTTTCAAATCGCAATTATTGTTCGATCCTAACAAAAATTGGGGTAAATAAGTTTGGTTCAAGGACGTGCCTATTTAATTTGAAGAAAATCGGTTCATAGCCCCCATCGAAATGTCGCTACCGATTTGACTTTTTCCCGATATAAAAACCACATATTTTACAATATTTGCCTTAAATTTGGTGAAAATGGGTCAGACCGGTTCAGATTTAGATATTTGGATTTTGGGTCTGTCTCGGAAATTTCAAATGCAGGTTCTTGTTCTACTCGATATTAACTGTAAGAAAAAATATCACTTTTCTGAGTTTTCTTCGGCATTCTTCTTTGTAGCACAGTGTAATACTATCGAATTCACTCTATGGTGGAGAGTATATAAAATTCGGCCCGGCTGAACTTGATGCCCAGAAGTCCCTACCGATTTGAGTCTTATCACATTACAAAGCAGAAAAACGATCTTGTATGTTTTTTGTTATATTCACGCCAGCTTTGTCTGTATCTAAGTTTCTCCAGATAGTGCATGAATATCGGTAGCTATATAATACTTGAATATACTTTAGAAATTGTTAGAGGATATAATAATGTTAATAACATTAGCCTCTCCTTACTTTGTTTTCTCCATTAGAAATATTTATGCTGAAGCAGAAAAATAGCATTCTTAAATCTGAGTAATCTGCATACTCCAATTTAGTTTAACAATTTTATTCCAGTTTAGGTAAAATTTTCTAACGAGAATGAAAATTAAATAGATAGAGCCAGAAGAAATTGGATATATACTCAAAATAGGGTAGAAAATTTACTTAAAAACATTTTTTTGGGTCTAGTAAAAACTTCTTACAATTAAGTGTATTCATACTTATGCAGAAGAAAATTTACTAGATTTTAAGAAAGAAAATAATGAAGATTTTTTTATATGGAAAAATTCCATTTAGGAAGTTTTTACTTATAAATATGTTTATTACTTCAAATAAAGTAAATGAATGTAATTATACATTCAAGTATAAATGAACTTGTAAAAAATACTTCAGTGTGTTTAGAAAATACGTGAATATGAGCAATTCTCGTTCGTTAGCCGCGACTTTCTTCATAAGTACTTCAACTATTACACTAAGCAATCACTGCGAAGGCGCCAACCTAGCCTCCGCAGCAGTCATGGTGAAATATCTCAACTCCTTATGGTATGAGTAAGATGAAACGTTTGAGAACTATACCATGTTGTCATTTTTCATATAAGTGTTGCATACTCTGAAGCGAAATAATTTATTTCAATTATCAGTAGTCAGGCTGAATACAAATTTATTTGGTGTAAGGAAAATTTTAGTCAGGCTGAGTACAAATTTACTTGGTTTAAGGAAAACTTTCCAAAAATTTTCCTCAGATTGAGTATAAATTTACTTGGCATGATTACAAATTTACTTAGTTTGAGTAACAATTTACTTGGATTGGGGAAAAAAATCGAAATATTTTCTCAGTTTGAATATAAATTTACATGATTTGAGTAAAATTTCTTAAACATTTTCCTCAGATTAAGTAAAGATTGATTTGAAAAAAATTTTGCTCAGTTTGAGTAAATTTTACTGGTTTTGAGGAAAAGTTGAACAGGAATCAAGTTCAAACCTTATCCTATATTCAAGGAAAAGTTTGTATTTGATGTGAGAAATTATTGCCTTAGCGCTATACGAAGTTTAATTTTCTTCAGTTTTAGTACATATTTACTTAAACCTTGGCATATTTTTTTCTGAGTGTACTACATACAAATATTCGCAATGCATATGACTTTACATGGATAAGCTAATAATCGTCTAGAGCTGAACTGAATAATTTGTTAATTACTATTGAAATAATTCAATTTATCTGCAAAATTTTAACCCAAATTAAAATTATTATTATACACTGAAAGAAAAATCGTTCGTTGCATCAACGAGTCAGATTCGTTATTGCCATTTCGTTGTATCAACGAAATATTTCGTTCTCACAACAATCCGACATATTGCTGCAATATGTGAACGTTTATTGTATGAAACCGATTTTTCGTAGGTTCTTTCCTGCAACAATTCAATATTCGTTGATATAACGAAAATATTCTCTTTCATTTTGTACGTGGGAAAACATTAATTAATACAAAAAATCTATAAATTTCTGATTATAATCATTGTTTTTATACAAATCCATATCATTTTGTCAAAATTTATTAAAATTAATGGAGTTTGGATGGATCACTTTGTCTCAACAACTCATTCGTTGCAGCAACGAAACCGATATCGTCGCAGCAACAATTTATTCGATGGTGAAACAATCGGAGACACACAAATTATGCGTTTTCTAGTGTGTGTTTTTGGGATGTATATTCTCATATAGTAATTCTCATTAACGTTGTTGGAGTTCTGCCTTAAGTAGTTGAGCTGGTGTTGCGAATAATCACTTCATGGAACTAAATTATCTATACTGAAAGAAAAAAGTTCGAGGCCAGGACGAATTTTGTTCTTGAAAATCAACTAACGTTTCGTTGCTGCAACGAAAATGTTTAATTTATTGGCACCAATATTTTCGAAACCACATTGTTTCAGCAAGTAAACCGCGTTGTTGCAGCAACGAAACAGAGTTGTTGCAGCAACGAATCATAGTTGTTGCACCAATGAATTGGAGTTGTTGCAGCAACGAAATAGCCTTGTTGCAGTAACGAAATAGCATTGTTGCAGCAACGAATTAGCATTGCTGCAGCAACGAACATATTCGTTGTAGAACTATAATTTCCATTAAATCAACGAAACTTTGTTCGTTGCAGCAACGAACGCCGACGTTGGTTGACTATCAATGAACAAATTCGTTCCCGCAACGTACAATTTTGTTCCGGATACGTACGTTTTTCTTTCAGTGTAGTAAGTATTATTTAAACACTTTAACACCGATTCATTTCCACGGAATATTTGTGGTAAACAAGTTAAGTTCCTTTAAATTAAATTTCAGAAGAGCCCACAAACAGGAAAGAACAACAAAGTTTCGCCGAAAATCTCAACAGTGCTCTAAACTTCCAAGAAATGTTCTATTCTCAAGTTGTGGCAAATACTTAAATAGATATTTCCTGTAATTACAATTTGTTGAAATGAGAATGAGAGTGTCACTTCATTACCTCACAATAAATGTGCTTCCTAAGGAAATTTCCCTCATTTAACTTCGACAGGAAATAACTTATTAGCGAAGTTTGCGGATGTTGTCTTTTCTACACAAATGTATTTCATTGTATAATATATATTTGCCATTCGTGGGGAGTAATGGAAGTTTTGTAAGGGGGAATTTGTATTTTAAGGGATTTAAAAATGTTTCCCATGAACTCTGGCACATACCCACGCTGCACAACTTCCCATATCTTTTTGACAAGTAATTATACGCATTTCCACTTGCCACTTGTGGCTTACACGACGACAACATCTGAATCAACGCCAGGCAGTCGGGAGGCAGGCAGGCAACCAAGCACCCTGGTAGCAGTAGCATCGATGGAAAAATAAAATGACATGACCTTTTTACGAGCACAAAGTTATTCCACTCAAAAACATAGATCCTTGCCCGCCGCTCAGCGGATATGTAACTCAAACACCAGTCGCTACGCATATTTGTTTACACACACACACACGCAAGCACGCATCCTCCAAGAATTAGCATCTTATAAATTTTCATTATTCGTGTAGTCGTAGTAAAAATCAATTGGCTTTTTATACAAACACATACTCACTCGCATCTATACGAACACACACACACGCATACTTTGTGTGGCAGTGATGTCCTGTATTAGCCTTAACCAGGACGTTGTATTATCATCGCCATGTCATTTAAACTGACATGTGTATAGTTCACTCCTCATCCTCATGTGTTCTATACGTTATTAAAGGGATATATTTTTAAGGATGATGGTATGATGAGGTAGGTAAAAAATGATGGCAATGTTGTGTAGGCACAGCGAAAAAATAACCTTTGAAATCTTACAATAGAAGTGCAATACTCAAACATTTTCGAGATTTATATTTTTTGTCGGCATGGCCCAGAAATCGTGATAGTGGTGGCGTACAGCCAGGTAATAAATGTCACCATTCCATTTGTAAATAAAGTTGAATTCTATAAAATATAGATGAAAATGGTCTTGTGCCAGGACAACATCCCAGTTAAAATTTATACACCCACCATAAGGATATTATGTCTTTGTGCATTTGTTTGTAACATACAAAACGAATCGAGATATGCCCATTGTTATGTATGCCGATCGTCTTAATATCACTTTCTGAATCAATTTAGCCATGTCAGTATATTGGTCCATTCATCCTTGTACAGGCCGGAATTATTGTCCGATCCTAACTAAAAGTGGCACTAGTGAGTTTTGCGGCCCAAGGACGAACTCTATTTAATTAGAAGCAAATCAGTTCAGATTTAGATTTCCCCCAAACGAATGTTGCTCCCGATTTGACTTTTTCCCTTCTATAAGCCACATATTTTAACAGAAGTTCTTCAAATTTGGCACAACACATTATATTTTAACTAGAAACGTCTGTTTTAAAAGTTGGTCAGATCGATTCAGGTTTATATATATACACCTCCCATACAAATTCCGCTTCCGATTTAAACAACATATTTTAACATATTTTAACCTATTTTTAAATTTGGTACAACGCCTTGTATAATCTTTGGTGAGCAAGATCGGTTCAGATTTATATATAGCGCCCATACAAATTTCACTTTCGATTTGAATTTTTCCTCTCGAGAAATGTTCTTTCCGATTTATATTTACAGAATACTTTTAAATAATTTGGAAGAACGCGTTATATTCCTCCCGATTTGACGCTTTTCACTCTAGATAAAACATATTTCAACAGATTTTTCTTCAAAATTGGCAAAACATCTTATAGTGCAATTAGAAACATCTCTGATAAAAATGTGATAGATCGGTTCAGATTTATATATAGCTCCCATACAAATTTTGCTCCCAATTTGAATTTTTCCGCTCTAGAATCCACACATTTTAACAGATTTTCTTCAAAATTCGCAAAACACCTTATATTTCAACTGGAAAAATCTGTGGTAAAAAATGTGTTAGATCAGTTCAGATTTATATATAGCTCCCATACAAATTTCGCTCCCAATTTGAATTTTTCCGCTCTAGAATCCACATATTTTACCAGATTTTCTTCAAAATTGACAAAATATCTTATACTTCAAATGGAAACACCTGTTTTAAAAATGTATTAGATCGGTTCAGATTTATATATAGCTCCCATACAAATTTCGCTCCCAATTTGAATTTTTCCGCTCTAGAATCCACATATTTTACCAGATTTCCTTCAAAATTGACAAAACATCTTATATTTAAACTAGGAACACCTAAGGTTAAAATGGGTCACATCGGTTCAGATTTACATATAGCTCTCAGACAAATTTCGTTCCCCCAGAAACCGCGTATTTTCAGAGAATTTCTTAAAATTGAGCATAACACGTTATACTTGAACTGGAAGAACTTATTGTGAAAGTTTGTCACTTCATTCCATGTTTGGATATAGCCCCGATACAAATATTATGCTCGATTTGACAAGTTGGGCCAAGTCATATTAGCCTGTGATTAGGAAACATAAAAAATTTTCCCGTTTTCACTTTTTTACTGAATTAAATTGTATTCCGATAGAAAGTGGAGTGTATGATATAGTCGGCCCCACCCGACTTTAGCCTTTCCTTACTTTTTTTTCATATCAAAATGGCACATACACTTGGCCTGTAGCTGGAATCAAGAAATTACAAATGGGAAAACCGGCCATGAGGGAAATTGCTTCTACCTAATAACGCCTGACAACGCACTTGATATTTAGGGCATATTTTTGAAGATTGCTGCCTCATGTTCACCTTTTGATTACTGTCGAAATTACAGAAATTAAGTAACAGTAAACAAATATTGTGATGTACATAAAAAATATCACAATTTTCCTAATATGGTAGTGCACTTCTATATAAAGTTGACAGCCTCTAATCTAAATAAAGAAATCGTTATTGCCTTTAAAAAGATAATATTTCAAGAATATATCGCTCACTTACTTAAGGTCTCACCTAAGTTGAAAATTTAATTTCACATATTCCAGAACACGTTGTCTTTGTCGTTAGCATTCGTTAAAGAAGAAAGTTTTTCCTTCAGACCGGTTCCGCCCATAAATATTGAATTTCGTTTCATTATACCCTCAACCTAATGATCGTCTGTTGAAAGAAATCGGCCCAGAGGGTAAAATTTTTTCTCTAACAAGGACTGAAAATGCCCATTAATATTTAGACTATTTGAGTATTTTTTTGAAAATTTCTGCTTGATTTGCACTTAAAATGTATTGCGTATTCCTCTTGTAGCGTGATAGCACAAACAAAATAGCGACTAAAATGGTACAAAAAGGGATAAAAATAAGTAAAAACGGAGTTAAGTTCGGCAGGGCCGAACTTTATATACCCTCCATGATGGATTGCATTCCACAGAGGCTGCCGATTTGCGTAGAAGTGCAGTAATATTGCAGGAAAATTTTTTTAGTATAGACAAACCAAAACAAATATTGAAAAAATAATTTTATAAATAAATATAATATTTTTATTATTTCAAGCCAAGGCTACCAATACGTTTACACTATATATACCGAAATAATAGTTCAAGTCAATTCAAAACATAAATATTCTTATATATATATTTTCAAAAAAACGTAATTACCATAAATATTGGTAGATGGTGGGTGCTACAGTGGGTTATATTTCCATTCCATTTTAATTCCAAAAGTAAAAAATTTTGAAAATCCATTATATCACCATTTTTCCATTTTACCCCTTTAGAGTACGACTTTCTAAAATACCATTCCTTTTACGTGTCTACACAATTAGAGGGATTTACAGACCGAATTTCATCATTCTAGCTGTAGCCGTTTAGTTGGTACCATTTTTATCCTTCTGTTCCCATTGTATCCCTTGAAAGTACTAATTTGGATACAATCTTTAATTTTTCGTGTCTACGCAGTCAGGGGAATGTATACAACGAATTTCATGACTCTAGCTGCGGTCATTTGGTTTTTACTATTTGTATCCCTTTTTTTCCATTTTAACCCCAAAAGGTACCAATTTCGATAAATCGCTTCATTTTACGTGTCTAGTAATCAGAGGAATGTATACACCGAATTTCATTATTCTAGGTGTAGCCGTGTTGTTGGTACCATTTTTATCCCTCTATTCCCATTTTACCCCTTAAAAGTACGAATTTTGAAAAAATAGTTTCATATTATGTATCTATCTACTCAATTATGTTTCCTAATCACAGGTTAATATGACCTGGTCCAATTTGTCAAATCGAGAATAATATTTGTTTCGGGGCTATATCCAAACATGGAATGAAGTGACTAACTTTCACAATAAGTTCTTCCAGTTCAAGTATAACGTGTTATGCTCAATTTTAAGAAATTCTCTGAAAATACGCGGTTTCTGGGGGAACGAAATTTGTATGGGAGCTATATATAAATCTGAACCGATCTAACACATTTTTACCACAGATTTTTCCAGTTGAAATATAAGGTGTTATGCGAATTTAGAAGAAAATCTGTTCAAATGTGTGGATTCTAGAGCGGAAAAATTGAAATTGTTAACGGAATTTGTATGGGCGCTACATATAAATCTGAACCGATCTAACACATTTTTAGCACAGGTGTTTCTAGTTGAACTATAAGATGTTTTGCCAATTTTGAAGAAAATCTTTTGAAATATGTGGTATCTAGAGTGAAAAGAGTCAAATCGGGAGTGAAATTCGTATGGGGGCTATATCTAAATCTGAACCGATTTTCTTAAAATTAAATAGCGTTCGTCCTTATCCCGAAAAACTTCATTGTACAAAGTTTCATTTGGTTATGTCTACAATTGCGACCTGTATCGTGATTACAATAATAGATGAAGAGTTTCTAGAGCTGAAAATGTCAAATCGGGAGCACATTTGTATGGGGGCTATATCTAAATCTGAGCCGATCTTACCCAATTTCTGCATAGGTGCTTCTAGTAGGATTATAAGATGTTGTGCCAAATTTAAAGAAAATCGGGTACAATATGTGGTTTCTAGAGCGGAAAATGTCAAAATGATCCACAAAACTTAGTTGTGAGAATTTTTGTTAAGATCGGACTATAATTGCGACATATAATTTGATTACAACAAGAGATGGACAGACGGACATTGCTAAATCGACTCAGAAAGTGATTCTAAGCCGATCTGTATAACAAACGATGAGTCGTTTCCTTTTGGGTGTTACAAACAAATGCACAAATACATAATAATCTCGTGGAGTGTATAAATATGCTTAAATACGCTAAAATATTAGGGATTATTATGGGTATTTTTAGTCCTTGGGAGAGAAAAATTTGTCCATGTTGGCCGATTTCGCCCAGTTTCTATCCCAACCGATCTACGACTATAAGACGCATTTATCCAAAATGCGGACGACCTAGCTCCTTTTGTTTGGATGCGTGCTTTCAACAGGCGGTCGGACGGACGGACATGGCTAGATCGTCTTAGAATGTTATCACGATCAAGAATAGATATACTTTATAAGGTGTTACAAACGGAATGACAAATTTAGTATACCCCCATCCTGGATTAGGATACGAATGATACAACAGCTAGAAACAGGGAATTCGGTGAGTAAATCCATATTATTGCGTAGACACGTAATATCGACAGTTCTTTTGAAATGTGTATTTTTATACACTCCACGAGGGTATTATGGCTTTGTGCATTTGTTTGTAACACCCAAAAGGAAGCGAGATAGACCCATTGTTAATTATACCGATCGGCTTAGAATCACTTTCTGAGTCGATTTAGCAATGTCCGTCTGTCCGTCCATCTATTGTTGTAATCAAACTACAGGTCGCAATTACAGTCCGCTCTTAACAAAAATTGGCACAAGTAAGTTTTGTGGATCAAGGACGAACGCTATTTAATTTGAGGCAAATCGGTTCAGATTTATATATAGCCCCCATATGAATTTCACCCCGATTTGACATTTTCCGCTCTATAAACGACATATTGTACTGGATTTTCTTTAAATTTGGCACAACATCCTATAATCCAATCAGAATCACATATGCAGAAATTAGGTAAGATCGGTTCAGATTTAGATATAGCCCCCATACAAATGTCGCTCCCGATTTCACATTTTCCGCTCTAGAAACCCCATATTGTACTCGATTTCTTTAAATATGGCACATCATCTTATAATCCAACTAGAAGCACATATGCAGAAATTAGGTAAGATCGGTTCAGATGTAGATATATCCCCCATAGAAATGTCGCACCCGATTTGACTTTTGCCGCTTTAGAAACCACATATAGTAATCGATTTTCTTTACATGTGGCACAACATCTTATAATCCAATCAGAAACACATATGCAGAAATTAGGTAAGATCGGTTCAGATTTAGATATAGCCCCCATACAAATGTCGCTCCCGATTTCACATTTTCCGCTCAAGAAACCACATATTGTACCCGATTTTCTTTACATTTGGCACACTATCTTATAATCCAACTAGAAACACCTATGCAAAAATTCGGTAAGATCAGTTCAGATTTAGATATAGCCCCCATACAAATGTCGCTCCCGATTTGACATTTTGCGCTCTAGAAACAACATATTGTACCCGATTTTCTTTAAATTTGGCACAACATCTTATAATCCAAGTAAAAAGCCTATGGTGAAAGTGGCCAAACTATATCTATTATATTTCACCTATTTCGTTCCAGGTTTCAAAATACCCCCATATAAATGTCCTTTCCGATTAAACATTTTTTGTCAAACACACACATTTACAGGATGCAAAAATCCTGCCCGTTTTCATATTTTCACCGATTTGAATTGTATTCGGATAGAAAGTGGAGTGTATCATAGAGTCGGCCCCGCCCGACTTTAGCCTTTCCTTACTTGTTTTGTTATACAATTGAAGAAGAGGTATAAGAGTCACTGTGTAGATGCGAGACATAAATTAATTTTTCGAAATGTTTAAGCGGAAAATGGGGTGAAAGTGAATAAATGTGGTACCAACCAAGCGGCTGCAGTTAAAACAGTGAAATTAGGTGTGTGCATTGCAGACACGAAAACTGAAGCCTTGGAGAAGGCCTTTTAATTTCTGCGTCTACCAGGGGCGTAGCAATAGATTTCAGTTGGGAGGGCTATAGTCTCCCACAGCCTTTAAAAAACAGAAATATTTGTTATATTTTATGATTTTTCTTTTCGCAATTTAACTCAAAATTTGTTTGTTATGCTTCGTATTTATTCAAGGGTGAAAATCATGGTGCAGCTAAGTAAAAAAATGTCACCATAACATTCGTAAATAAATTTACATTCTATAAAATTTAGGTGTAAAATAGTCTTGTCATCAGCAGTTGCAAACTATTTTATTAATTTTTGAGTTTGACAAATTTAAGTTCATGATGGATCTTAGCCAAGTTTTAATTCGACACATTGCCGAAGAACTTCTTTTATTTGGATAAATATTTTTATCAACATTTTCTCTCTCAACATATTGAAGTTGATTGCAATGTCTTGAAAACATTTTGAGCGCAATAGTTTCCGCTGTTAGCAATTCGTCGATTCTACAATTACCAAATTTAATTTGTGTTCCAGACATATGTTTTTCTTTTATTTTCCTTGTAGCCCGACATTACTTTTGCACCATCATAGACTATTGGAATGTAATCCATCTTACTTAAAATCAAAATAATTTATGTAAGTAATCGGCATTTCTACTTACAGAACAATCTAGGAAACCTAAGAATCGTTCTTCAACGTCAGAATTGATGGAAAATCGTATAGTAATTACCAAGACACGTGGTCTCGCCCACCTTCAGTGAGAAACGTCCGCACGATTTTTAAATTATGAGTTTGATTAAGACAGACATTTTTCCATCTATCAAATCCTTACACCAAAAATTTCGTTTTCTTGTCCGTACTCTCTGGCATCAAAATTGCGACATAAGAAACAAAACGCTTTTTGCACTACAGCACTGTGGTCTGGTCATTCATATTCTTCATAATATTTTTTTGAAAATGATCTGTTTTGCCTTTCGATCCTTACATGAAATCAAAAGCGTATTTTTTTCAATTATTAACGCTAATATGTAATGAAGCAATATTTTTCTCTGAAAAGTCTTCACATACGTAGAATTATATTCCAAGTTGTACAATAAATCTTTGTATGAACACACCTACTATTGGGATTGATAAATTTAAAAAATTTAATAGAAATTCATCGAGGGGGAAGGTTGCTAAAATAGTTCTGGGGTGGTATTTGACCACCCCATTACTCGGGTGGGACTGGCTAAATTAGTTCTGGGGTGATATTAGACCACCCCATTCCTGCGCCTATAGTTAAGTAAATTAAAACACACGAGAGTTAAAGTTCTTCTTTGATTTTACTTTTTCAGTACTTCACTCTTCAAACGACAACTTACAATTCCATTCCACTTCAGTCTGATCTGAACTTATATTTAAAAAAACGGCTTAAAAAGAGTACTAAAATTCAAAACAAAGAGGAATTCTTGATAATTCTTAATATTAAAACGAAATATTTGATAATCTATAAATGTAAGGATAAAGGTAAAATAAAACACAAAGAAGAAGAAGATTAATTGGGTGAAATAGAGAATGATGGATTAGTATAAATAATAGGTAATTTATATATTAAGGGTATTCACTAAATATATATAACTCTATGGCGTCTATGAAGTCAGGAAATGTATAATTCTAGTTGCAGCTTTCAATTGGTACCATTTATATTCCATTTCACTCCGTTCTTTATCCTCTTTCAATCATTTTTCCTAAAAATTCAAAAAATCCTTTATTTTAATACTGAATTGAATGTACGAGTTTCGAAAATATTGAGTGATTAGGGGATGCACACTGATTTCAGTTTACAAGCTGTTGTCGTTTCACTCTTACCAATTTTTATCTCCATTTCACACCATAAATATATGGATCATTTCATACTGCGCGTTAACGATATATATCATGTAACTAAACAGCGAGATCATTCACACCGAATTTCGTGTTTGTAGCTGTTGTCGTTTGATATGTACCATTTTCATCCCATTTTTGCCATATTTCACCTCCTCTACAAATAACAATCGCTTTCGGGTGTATTTTTATACCATCCACCTCCAGGATGGGGGTATACGAACTTTGTCATTCCGTTTGTAACACCTTGAAATGTCGACCTGAGACCCTATAATTATATATATATTCTTGATCGTCATAAAATTCTAAGATGATCTAGCCATGTCCGTCCGTCCGTTAGTCTGTTGAAAGCACGCTCGCATGTAAACGAAAGGAGCTAGAAGGTTCAAATTTTCCATTTCTTATAGTCGTAGATCGGCTGGCCAAAATCGAAATAGGGCCAAAGGGAAAATTTTTTCCCTCACAAAGACTAAAAATACCCATAATAAACCCAAATATTTTAGCGTATTTAAGCATGTTTTTTTGAATATGTCTGTTTATATATGCTTGATATTTGGTATGCGCAAGTGATTCTTATTTGTAGGGGTGAAATGGGGCAAAAAAGGGATAAAAATGGTACATAATAAACGACAACAGCAAGAAACACGAAATTCGGTGTGTACATTCCTGTAGTTGAGTAGATACATAATATAAAAGTATTTTTTCCAAATTCGTACTTTTAAGGGGTAAAACGGGAATGGAGGGTTAAAAATGGTACCAACCAAACGGCTGTACCTAGAATAATGAAATTCGCTGTATATATTCCTCTGATTGCATAGACAAGTAAAATACACGGATTTTTCAAAATTCGTACTTTTTGGGGTTAAAATGAAAAAAAGGATAAAAATAGTACCAACCAAATGACTGCAGCTAGAGTCATGAAATTCGGAATATACATTCCTCTGACTGCGTAGACACGAAAAATAAAAGATTTCTTACAAATTCGTACTTGCAAGGGTTGCAATGGGTACAGAGGGATAAAAATAGTTCAAACTAAACTACTTATTAGAATGATGAAAGGAAAAAGGGGATAAAAATGGTACCAACCAAATGGCCGCAGCTAGAATCATGGAATTCGTCTGACTGCATGGACACAAAACAAAAAGATTTTTCGAAATTTGTACTTTTTACTTTTACGGCAAAAATTAGTTGAATTATGAAGTTAGGTTAGTTTTATATTTTTGGAATTAAAATAGAATGGAAATACACACAATTGTAGCTAGCACCCACTATCTACCAATATTTATGATATTAAAGCTTTTTTGAAGACATAAATATAAAAATATTTATTTTTTGAATTGACTTGAACTATTATTCGATATATAGTGTTAACGTATTGGTAACCTTGCCTTGTAAGCGTGGTTTGAAATAATAAAAATATTATATTTATTTTAAAAAATATTTTTTAACTTTTTTTTTGCTTTAGATATAAATATTACAAAAATATATTTTCCTGTAATGTTACTGCACTTCTACGAAAATCGACAGCCTCTGTGGAATGCAATCCATGGTGGAGGGTATATAAAGTTCGGCCCGGCCGAACTTAACGCTGTTTTTACTTGTTTTACTTTAACATGGGAATATGGGTCATTTGTGTGGGAGGTGCCAGAAGGGGCGTGCCAATTTCGCCGATCTTCGAACTTAAACTAAGTTTGTGGAAAATATTACCATGTGCAAAGTTTGAATTGATTCCTTAAATCGTGTACACCAGCCAGCCAGCAAGACAGACGGACGGACAGACATGGCTCAAACAGCTTAAAAAGTCGTGAAACGGATTTGGTAAAAACATACTTGGGGTCTTAAGTCACTCCTTCAATGTGTTACACTTTATTTTTGTCCCAAATTATACACGAAACATTTACTAGATCTTGCATTTTTTAAAAAAGTCGAATTACCAAAAAAAGAAGAAAATGTTTCCAAAATTTGCGATTTTTTCTAAAATGGTTGCCGTGCATTTATTTACGTTTAATCAAAACTCAGAATAATTGACATTGGAATGAAATTAAGTTAGAGAATAGTCAAGGCTGGGCACGGAATGCCCCATATGTATTGACATAATATGATTCCATTCAAATGAAACTAATCGAATTACGAGCACAGATGAGGGCATTTTAATTAGCTTCATTCTGGCAATACAAGTTGCTGTTATAACCAGTATGAACCAACGTTGAGGCCAGACCGACAAACGTGACAACAGAATTGATTGCATAGTTACACTGAGATTTTTTCTATCGAACACACATATGTCTAAGTATACAAGCGAGGTCAAAGCTCCGGTACATGTGGCATAGAAACATATTTAACTGACTTAGCTCATCTTACTTTCCTAATTAGTACTGAGAAAAGATTGCATTTTAACGAGGAAAAAAATTAAAAATAATTAAAATTGTTCTTTTATAATATATTTCTGATCATTCTTTCAAATTTTTACTACAAAAGGTTATATTTATGCGTCAGACAACCCCACTTGCTATTTTCGTCATGGGTCTTTGACGATTCTGCGATTTTAGGTAGATTACACAATTTACCAAATTATCATACAAGTTAATATTAACACTCAGTGACAGCGTAAGTAATAGACAGTTTGGTTGGTTGATTGGTTCGTGTACGTCCTCTGTTTGTGTCCTACACAAAACCACATTGTGTCGGGACAACAACAACACCTCATATATGCACGGATGTGACATATGAATATCACATTTTGAGTTTTTTTAACACAAGCTCATATATATGCACAGTGTGAGTTCGGCAAAAATTAATCTCAAAATTAAGAAATTTATCGAATTATTGATAGAGCAAAAGTTCGAATAGTCGACTTTCAAGTTATCGACTTATTTCCGCCAATTTTAAATTTTATAACAATATTTCCATATCAATAAAATTTTTATTCACTTAAACTTGATACTCTAATCATTTTTTTCAAAAACCCGAATTCGGGTTTAACCGAAAATTGAGTACTTCCATGGGAAACCGATCAATAATTTCATGTTATCTCTGCGATTTCGATGAAAATGTGTACGTGGGTTCAGTTTGGGGTTATAAGCAAGATTTAAAAAAATGTTTTAAATTAAAAATCGTGAAAGTTATGTCATTCTTAACAAGTAAGAAAAGGCTAAAGTCGGGCGGGGCCGACTATATAATACCCTACACCTCGCTTTGATTACTAAACCCAGGTATTTCATAGGAGCCTTTTTATGTAGTTCATATAAATTATACAGTTACTATAAATTCATCTTTAGTCCTAGTTAATTGTATGGTAAATAATAAAGTAATTGATCCAGCAGATATTCCGATTAAAGTAAATATAACAGGATACGGAAAAATTGATCTAGATCCAATGATAAATACAGATTATACAGCGGTAATAGGATGAATCGGACGGACATTTGAAGGGGGACTATAACCACAATTGAGGCCTGTGTCAAAACATGCGCCTATATATTTCTCATTCACGGTAGGTATTTCTAGTTGAAACATATAATGATCTCATCAAAATTTGATGAAGATCCGATGTAAGATGTGGTTTCTAGAGCTGTAATAGAGAAGAATGGGGCCCCATTTGGGTTATACCAAAGTATGGCCATATATCCCAAAAAAAAGTATGGAAAGGCTAAAGACGGACGGACTTTCTATCTCACTACAATTCAATTCGGTAAAAAAGTGAAATCGGGAAGGATTTGTGAATCCTGTAAATGTAAGTGTTTGACAAAAAGTGTTAAATCGGAAAGGACATTTGTATGGTGGTATATTGAAACCTGGAACGATGTGACCCGCTTTCACCATGTATGTTTATTGGTGAAATATAATATGTGAAGGGATGAACATTTATATGGGGACTATATCTAAATCTGAACCAATCTTACCCACTTTCAGCATAGGTGTTTATACACTCCACGAGAGTATTATGTCTTTGTGCATTTGTTTGTAACACCCAAAAGGAAGAGAGATAGACCCATTGTTAATTATACCGATGGACTTAGAATCACTTTTTGAATCGATTTAGCGATGTCCGTCCGTCTGTCTGTCTGTCTGTCCATCTATTCTTGTAATCACGATACAGGTCGCAATTGTACACAGAACCAAATGAAACTTTGCACAACTAAGTTTTTCGGGATAAGAACGAACGCTATTTAATTTGAAGAAAATCGGTTCAGATTTATATTTCATCTTATATTTATATATCTTATATTTCAACTTATATATCTTATATTTCAACTAGAAACGCCCATGATGAAAATGGGTCAAATCGGTTCAGATTTATATATAGCTCCCATACAAATTTCGCTCCCAATTTGACTTTTTCCGCTCTAGATACCACATATTTTAACAGATTTTCTTCAAAATTGGCAAAACATCTTATAGTTCAACTAGAAACAACTGTGGTAAAAATGGGCCAGATCGGTTCAGATTTATATATAGCTGCCACACAAATTTCTCTCCCGATTTCACTTTTTCCACTCTATAAACCACATATTTTAACAGATTTCTTTCAAATCTTTCAAAGCATCTTATATTTCAACTAGAAACACCCATGGTGAAAATGGGTCAGATCGGTTCAGATTTACATATAGATCCAATACAAATTTCGCTCCCGGATAGACTTTTTCCGCCCCAGAAACCACAAATTTTCTCCGAATTTCTTTGAAGTGACCACAAAACGTTATATTTGAACTGGAAGAACTTATTGTGAAAGTTAATCACTTTATTCCATGTTTGGATATAGCCCCGATACAAATATTCTTTTCGATTTGACAAATTGGACTAGGTCATATTAGCCTATGATAAGGAAACATACTAAAATTCTTCCCGTTTTCACTTTTTACCGAGTTGAATTGTATTCGGATAGAAAGTGGAGTGTATCGTATAGTCGGCCCCGCCCGACTTTAGCCTTTCCTTACTGGTTTTAGTTAGATTATAAGATGTTGTGCCAATTTTAAATAAAATCGGGTACAATATATGGTTTGTAGAGCGGAAAAAGTCAAATCGGGAGTGACATTTGTAAGGGGGCTATATCTAAATCTGAACCTATCTTTCCCCATTTTCAGCATAGGTGTTTCTAGTTCAATTATAAAATGTTGTGGCAATTTTTAAGAAAATCGGGAACAATATGCGGTTTCTACAGCGAAAAAAGACAAATCGGGAGTGACATTTGTATGGGGGCTATATCTAAATCTGAACCGATGTTACCCACTTTCACCATAGGTGTTTCTAGTTCGAATATAAAATGTTGTGGCAATTTTAAAGAAAATCGGGTACAATATGTGGTTACTCGAGCGGAAAAAGTCAAATCGGGAGCGACATTTGTATTGGGGCTATATCTAAATCTGAACCGATCTTACCCACTTTCATCATAGGTGTTTCTAGTTCGATTATAAAATGTTGTGCCAATTTTAAACAAAATCGGGAACAATATGCGGTTTCTACAGCGAAAAAAGACAAATCGGGAGTGACATTTGTATGGGGGCTATATCTAAATCTGAACCGATCTTGCCCACTTTCACCATAGGTGTTTCTAGTTCGAATATAAAATGTTGTGGCAATTTTAAAGAAAATCGGGTACAATATGTGGTTACTCGAGCGGAAAATGTCAAATCGGGAGCGACATTTGTATGGGGGCTTTATCTAAATCTGAACCGATCTTACCCAATTTCTGCATAGGTGTTTCTACTTGAATTATAAGATGTTGTGTCAAATTTAAAGAAAATCGGGTACAAGATGTGGTTTCTAGGGTGGAAAATGTCAAATCGGGAGCGACATTTGTATGGGGGCTATATCTAAATCTGGACCGATCTTACCCAATTTCTGCATAGGTGTTTCTACTTGGATTATAAGATGTTGTGTCAAATTTAAAGAAAATCGGGTACAAGATGTGGTTTCTAGAGGAAAATGTCAAATCGGGAGCGACATTTGTATGGGGGCTATATCTAAATCTGAACCGATTTCCTCCAAATTCAATACTGATGGTCCTTGGCCAGAAAAAAAACTTTTGCCAAGTTTCATGACAATCGGACGACAATTGCGACCTGTAGAGTGC
This sequence comes from Polietes domitor, assembly GCA_947397865.1. Taxonomy (NCBI): domain Eukaryota; kingdom Metazoa; phylum Arthropoda; class Insecta; order Diptera; family Muscidae; genus Polietes; species Polietes domitor. Next base: position 67,671 of record CANDYM010000425.1, read on the forward strand.
GAACAAGCTTAGATGGACAGCAGACGGACGGACAGACGGACTGAGAGACATCGTTAAATCGACTCAGCTGGTGATTCTAAGCCGATCGGTATACTTAAAGGTGGGTCTAGCTCGATTATTTCTTGGTGTTACAAACATTTGGCGCGAAACTAACTTATAATACCCTAGTCCACGAAGTGGTGTAGGGTATAAAAATGTCAATGCATTTTTTTTAATTTCTCATATCTTTGGTAGTAGTTAAGACAATCGGAAATTTCCTTTGTCATAGTATTCAAAACTGAAAAGGCTTCTTAATTTTTATACACTCCACGAGAGTATTATGTCTTTGTGCATTTGTTTGTACCACCCAAAAGGAAGCGAGATAGACCCATTGTTAAGTACGACGATCGACTTAGAATCACTTTCTGAGTCGATTTAGCAATGTCCGTCTGTCTGTCAGTCCATCTATTGTTGTAATCAAATTACAGGTCGCAATTATAGGCCGATCTTAACAAAAATTGGAACAAATAAGTTTTGTGGATCAAGGACGAATGCTATTTAATTTGAGGCAAATCGGTTCAGATTTAGATATAGCCCCCTTACAAATGTCGCTCCCGATTTTACATTTTCCGCTCTAGAAACGACATATTGTACCCGATTTTCTTTCAATTTGGCACAATATCTTATAATCCAACTAGAAACACCAATGCAAAATTGGTTAAGATCGGTTCAGATTTAGATATAGCCCCCTACAAATCTCGCTCACGGTTTGACATTTTCCGCTCTAGAAACCCCATATTGTACTCGATTATATTTAAATTTTGCACAACTTCTTATAACTAGAAACACATATGCTGAAATTAGGTAAGATCGGTTCAGATTTAGATATAGCCCCCATACAAATGTCGCTCCCGATTTAACATTTTCCGCTCGTGAAACGACATATTGTACCCGATTTTCTTTAAATTTGACACAACATCTTATAATCCAACTAAAAACACCTGTGCAGAATTTCGGTAAGATCGGTTCAGATTTAGATATAGCCCCCATACAAATGTCGCTCCCGATTTGACATTTTCCGCTCTAGAAACGACATATTGTACACGATTTTCTTTAAACTTGTCACAACAACTTATAATCCAAGTGAAAAAACCTATGGTGAAAGTGGGTAAGATCGGTTCAGATTTAGATATAGCCCAAATACAAATGTTGCTCCCAAATGTTTAACCGATTTTGGCCACACTATACATATTATATTTCACCTATTTCGTTCCAAATTTCAATATACCCCCTTACAAATGTCCTTTCCAATTTTTTGTCAAACACATACATTTACAGGATACAAAAAATCCTTCCCGTTTTCACTTTTTCGCCGAATTGAATTGGTGTATCATAGAGTCGGCCCCGCCAGACTTTAATTTATTTTTTTTTTTAATTTAAAAACAAAAAATAATCTGTATCATAAACGATGGGTCTAACTCGCTTCCTTTTGGGTGTTAAAACAAATGCACAAAGATATAATACTCTCGTGGAGTGTATAAAAAAATAATAAAAAATCTTTAGGATGCATTTTCAGTTTTGAATACTATGACAACATATCGTTCATTTAGACTTATAACTAATCTCTCAGGTCTCTTAAGACCACATACACCAAATCCTTCGAAAATACCAAACAAAAAATTCCTATGTAACAAGAAATAACGCAGCTGGAATTCGAATGTATTAAATTAAAAACGCATAAAAATCAATCAAACAATACACTACAAACTAAGAACTAAATTGGGTTGTAACATAAAATCCATCGTCATAGCCCGACCCGTCCCGAACCTGAATAAAAAAGTTCAACAAACAAATAAGTTCAGGGAGAAACAGCTGTATCGTGTTGATGGGTATCAGCATACAGCAAATGGGAATCTGATCGTAACATCTAAGAAGATTTTTTCAGAACTTTGGCATTTACACGGTGAAACTAGACGGAATTGCCTTTAATTTGATGGTAGGCCCATCAACTAAAGTATCTCCATTTGTCCACAATGGACGCACTAATCATCCTCTCCAGAAATTGTTCAGGTTTTTGGCTAAAAATTGATATTTTGAAGATTTTTTCAGAACTTTGGCCTATAGATGGTGAAACTAGACGAAATTGCCTTTATTTTGATGGTAGTCCCATCAACTAAAATATTTCCATTTGGCCACAATGGACGCACTAATCATCCTCTCCAGAAATCCTCTCCTCCTCTCATCCTCTCCAGAGGTTTTTCGCTAAAAATTGATATTTTGAAGATTTTTTCAGAGGTTTTTCGCTAAAAATTGATATTTTGAAGATTTTTTCAGAACTTTGGCCTATAGATTGTGAAACTAGACGGAATTACCTTTAATTTGATGGTAGTCCCATCAACTAAAGTATATCCATTTGTCCACAACGGACGCACAAATCATACACAAGAATTTTGGAGTATACACGGTTTTTTGCATTTGCAACTTAAATTCCGAATTTATCTTCACTCATTTCTCTGTTAACGGCTTAACATAGCTCTGTTAAACCTTTAACAGCCGACAGTTTTAACAGTGGTTTGTGTCTCTGCTATTAAATTTATTCCTATTTAAATTCCGAATTCATCTTCACTCACATTAGATATAGCTCCCATACAAATGTCGCTCCCGATTTAATATTTTCCGCTGTAGAAACTACACACGTTAAACCACTTGGTTCAAGTTTGGCGCAACACCTTATATTTCAACTAGAAATATCTGTGTTAAAAATCGGTTCATATTAGATATAGACGCCACAGAAAAGTCGCTCCAGATTTGACTTTTTCCTTTATAGAAACTATATAATTTAAACGATTTTGTTAAAATTTGCCACGCCTCCTTATATTTCAACAATAAACATATATGATGAAAATGGGTTAGATCGGTTCAGGTGCAAACCTCGCTTCCGATTTGACTTTTTCTGCTCTAGAAGCCACATAATTTAAGCGATTTTCATCAGCACACGTTATATTTCATACATTGTGAAAGTGGGTATCATCGGTTCATTATGTAGGTCCCAAGAAAAAATCCTCACCGAATTGAATTGTAATGGGGTAGAAAGTGGAGCCCGCCCGACATTAGATTTTCTTTCCTTGTTTTTAATAAAATCATACATAACTTCAAGTACACCGATCAGTATAGAATCACCATCTAAATCGATTTATTAATGTTTGTCTCGGTCTGTCCATCCGTCCGCCCGTCTGCTGTCCATCTAAGCTTGTTCGCACTCCACAAATCGCAGTTGTTGCCTGATTGCCATGAAATTTGGCAGAAGTAACGTTAAAAAACGATAAATCGTGAAGGACATTTGAATGGGGGTATATTGAAATCTGGAACGAAATAGGCGAAATATAATATGTATAGTTTGGCCAAAATCGGTTAAACATTTGGGAGCAACATTTGTATGGGGGTTATATCTAAATCTGAACCGATCTTACCTAATTTCTGCGTAGGTGTTTCTAGTTGGATTATAAGATGTTGTGCCAAATTTAAAGAAAATCGGATACAATATGTGGTTTCTAGAGCGGAAAATATCAAATCGGGAGCGACATTTGTATGGGGGATATATCTAAATCTGAACCGATCTTACCTAATTTCTGCATAGGTGTTTCTAGTTGGATTATAAGATGTTGTGTCAAATTTAAAGAAAATCGGGTGCAATATGTTGTTTCTAGAGCGGAAAATATCAAATCGGGAGCGATATTTGTATGGGGGCTATATCTAAAACTGAACCGATCTTACCTAGTTTCTGCGTAGGTGTTTCTAGTTGGATTATAAGATGTTGTGCCAAATTTAAAGAAAATCGGATACAATATGTGGTTTCTAGAGCGGAAAATATCAAATCGGGAGCGACATTTGTATGGGGGATATATCTAAATCTGAACCGATCTTACCTAATTTCTGCATAGGTGTTTCTAGTTGGATTATAAGATGTTGTGTCAAATTTAAAGAAAATCGGGTGCAATATGTTGTTTCTAGAGCGGAAAATATCAAATCGGGAGCGATATTTGTATGGGGGCTATATCTAAAACTGAACCGATCTTACCTAGTTTCTGCGTAGGTGTTTCTAGTTGGATTATAAGATGTTGTGCCAAATTTAAAGAAAATCGGATACAATATGTGGTTTCTAGAGCGGAAAATATCAAATCGGGAGCGACATTTGTATGGGGGATATATCTAAATCTGAACCGATCTTACCTAATTTCTGCATAGGTGTTTCTAGTTGGATTATAAGATGTTGTGTCAAATTTAAAGAAAATCGGGTGCAATATGTCGTTTCTAGAGCGGAAAATATCAAATCGGGAGCGACATTTGTATGGGGGCTATATCTAAATCTGAACCGATCTTACCTAATTTCTGCGTAGGTGTTTCTAGTTGGATTATAAGATGTTGTGCCAAATTTAAAGAAAATCGGATACAATATGTGGTTTCTAGAGCGGAAAATATCAAATTGGAAGCGAAATTTCTAAATCTGAAGCGATTTACTTCAAATTAAATAGCATTCGTCCTTATCATTGTGCAAAGTATGATTTGCTTCTGGCTACAATTGCAACCTGAACTTTGATTACATGAATAGATGGACAGACAGACAGACGGAAATTGCTCAATCGACTCAGAAAGTGATTCTAAGTCGATCGGTATACTTAACAATGGGTCTATCTCGCTTCCTTTTGGGTGTTACAAACAAATGCACAAAGACATAATACTCTCGTGGTGTGTATAAAAATATTCAGGATCATGTTGTAGTTACACTAGAAATAGCTAATGGGAAGTGGACTACTTGTCCATGTTTTGATATAGTCTCCGTACAAATTTACCTCCGATTTTCACTATTACTTGAATATCATGATCAAATTTCCCACACCATGTTACTTTATGACGAGAAACACCAACTTTAAAAGGCTGCTATATTGCTCCCTATTTTGGTATAGCCCCCATACAAATGGGTCACAGATTTCACTATTACCGCTGTAGATCATACATCTTACATCGGATATTTATCAAATTATGCAGATCATGATATATTTCAACTAGGTATACCTACCGAGACTGAGAACTATATAGGCTAATGCTATGACATAACCCCCAAGTGTGTTTATAGACCCCCTACAAATGTCCATCCTATTTATTCTACTGTCCCGTAAAATCTGCATTTGTTATCGGATATTGGTCAAATTTTCCAGATTTACATTCGGAATACATACCTGGAAATACAACTGTCCCAACAATTTCTACTATTATCGCCTTAAAACCTTCATATTAAATTTGATCTGGATCAAATTTTCCAGATCATTGATTATTTCACATAGGAACACTTACTGGTGAAGTGGTCGTAGCCCCAATAGGCCTCCGATACGATTTTAGACGTATTTTCTACATCACGTTATATTTCAATTATTAACACTTACAGTAAAAAATTGATAATCAATGTCTGATTTATTTACATACGACTTATTAAAATGAATCTTGATAAAAATAATCGTCATATTTTTCCATATGCTATAATGAGATAGAATCACACCGATTTTGTTTACAACAGATTTTCATCAATTATGCCATATTCGTTAAATCTTACTAAAGATATTGTATAATTTATATGAACTACATAAAATGGTCCCATAAAACACTTGGTTTAATAATCAAATATACGCAGGGAGTTGTGTAGCGTATCATATAGTCTTGCTTGTTTTTAATAATTCATTTCCTGTAGCTGCGAAACCCTAAATTTATATTTTGAGCGGTTATATTGTCATTTCTCTAATACTGCGTTGTTACTTTATATTTGATGGATAATACTATGTGTAATTTTTTAAGTCATGGAAATATAACCATATACGGACACCACTACGTGATAAAAGACCAATATAAAAGACCCAGGTCTACCAGTTTTGTCCATGCACTTTTTTATGGGCCCCAAAGAGTTGGAGCCGCGGTGTAATTTTGTAAAAAAGTGATCATTTTCTCAGGCTCATATCTTGCAAACCGTTTGGAATTTTGCTTTACTCTCTGAGGCAAAGTTGTAGCTCTGTTTTTTATAACAACAATTCCTAGGAATGATTCTTAACAGAAATTCATTGCAACACATATGTGTTGTCGAACAAATTTTATAGGCTGTAGTGTGTTTAGGTAGCGTATACGTGCTGTAGATTAAGGATAATATCACTCATACGCACTGTAGTTGGACTGACCATTAACTGAAACAGTCCTGCAAGATATATTTTTTCTATCTAAAGATCATTTCTAGGAAGTTCAAATGTTCTAGAAAGTTGTTTATTGCGATCTTAGGTACATTTTTGCAGATTCCTTGAATTTTGATCGGTTTGCTACCTATGGACCTGAACAGGGGAAAAAATGTTTAAAAAATCGTTTTTTTAAGTTATTTTTCCATATTGACATTTAAAATTAATTTTTTTTGTTCTTTATGGCAAGAGCTACAACTCAGAGTAAATTAAAATTCCACACGGTTTGAAACATACGAGCCTGAGGGCCCAAATATTTGAGGGCCCATAAAAAGTGCATGACTTTGGGTAAAATCTTTTTCACGTCTTTTATCACGTAGTGGTGTCCGTATATGATTATATTTTTTCCTTTTGCACTGTGTAAGTTATTGTTTGATTTTATTCTTAAAAGTATGAAAAAATCGAAAATTGAATCATTTGAAAATATTACTACACTATAAATCAATTTGGAATCGATCAAGCTCGATTGATAATTGTAAGATTCAATAAAAATTGTAAACTAAAAATCTTATTCTAATTTCAGCTCGATTTTGCATGCAGTCTGAAAAGCCTACTACATTATTTGTGCGGAATAGACATATATATTAACTTCAAATCAATTATATATGGTAAATAGCCATTTTGAAGGTAGGTGACTTACTTGGCACTCAATGTCTTAAAATCACAAATTTCGAAAAATTCATTTATGGTCGGAGAAATGTACACGCCGAATTTCACGATTCTATCTACAATACTTTAGTTGGTATAATTTGTATCAATTTTTCTTAAAATTTATTTAGATTTGTGCTTCTACGTTGTCAGAGGAATTTACAAACCAAATTTTACGACTATAGCTGCAATACTTAAATTGGTACAACTTTTTTAGCTGCAATACCTCCCTTTTTGTCCCGCTCGCTCCTTAAAAGTACAAATTTCGAAAAATCCATTTATGTTGCAAGTCTACGTAGTCAGAGAAATTTTCACACCAAATTTGACGACTACAGCTGCAATATTTTAGTTGGCACTATTTTTATCCCGATCTCCCTTTATAAGTACAAATATCGACAAATTCATTTAGATTTGCGCTTCTACGTTGTCATAGAAATGGTACCATTTTTATCCGTTGTTGTCCCGCTCACTCCCTATAAGTACAAATTTCGAAAAACTCCATTTAGAATGCGCTCCTACGTTGTCAGAGGAATTTACACTCCAAATTTCACTGCAATAATTTTGTTGATACTATTTTTATTCCTTTTTGTCCCGCTCAACCCAAATATGTACAAATTTCGAAAAAATCCATTTAGATTTCTCTTCTACGTTGTCAAAGGAATTTACGCACCAAATTTCGCGACTATAGCTGCAATACTTTAGTTGGTACCATTTTTCTCCCTCGCAACCATTAAAAGTACAAATTTTGTAAGATCCAATTTTAATGCAGGGCCATAGGTATTGACATACCAAATTTCACGATTCTAGCTGTAATACTTTAGTTGGTACCATTTTTATCCCTTTTTCTCCCGCTCACCCCTTATAAATACAAATTTCGAAAAATCAGTTTAAATTTTCACTTTAACATTGTCAGAGGAATTTACACACCATATATATATGAAATACTTAATTATGGTACTACCATTTTGATCCCACTTTGTCCCTCGCAACCCTTAAATGTAAAAATTTCGAAAAATTAATTTAAATTTGCGCTTTTGCGGTGCCAGAGGAATTTACACACTAAATTACACGACTACAGCTGCAATACTTTAGTTGGTACCATTTTTATCCCTTTTTGTCCCACTCGCCCCTTAAGAACCCTTAAAACAAGTCTACGTTGTCAGAGGAATTTCACGACTATAGCTGCAATACTTTAGTTGGTACCATTTTTTTCCCTTTTGGTCCCGCTCAACCCTATTAAGTACAAATTTCAAAACAAAAAATCATTTAGATTGCTCTTCTACGTTGTCAAAGGAATTTACACACCAAATTTCGGGACGAAATATCTGCGTTACTTAAATTAGTACCATTTTCATCCCACTTTGTCCCTCGCAACCCTTAAAAGTACAAATTTTGAAAAATCCAATTTTAATGCGCTTCTTCACGGTCAGAGGAATTGACATACCAAATTCTAGCTACAATACTTTTGTTGGTACCATTTTTATCCCTTTTTGTCCCGCTCACCCCTTATAAGTACAGATTTCGAAAAATCAATTTATATTGCAAGTCTACGTTGTCAGAGGAATGTAAATACCGACTTTCACGATTCTTGCAGCAATTCTTATTTGGTACCATTTTTATCCTTTGTATCTTTGCTTCCTTAAAAGTACAAATTTCGAAAAATCCCTATTTGTAGCTCGTCAACATGGTCATTGCAAGGGACACACCATGTTTCTAGCTACTGCAGTTTTGTCAGGACGAAGGTTCGATGTTTATCCCTTTTTGTCCCATTTTACCACCTTAAAGTACGAATTTTGTAAAACCTTTTCTTAATCGACGTCAACGTCGTATTTGGGAACTACCCTGAAAATTTCATGACCATGGCTTCAGCCGTTTGGTCTGGGGGCTGGTCAATGTTAAGTCAGTCAGTCAGTCAGTAACGCAACTCTTTTATATATATAGATTAAAATATAATGATATTTCTTAAATTATTTTGCTACTTTCTGCAAAAAAAGTTTCTCCTGAATTCCCTTATCGGTCGGTATACGGAAGTAGAAATATACATATCCGAGATGCAAACACTAGATGTAATCTTGCCATGTTTATTCCTCTAGAATATTGTGTAGATTGTGAATAAACATATCTTTTGAATGTCAGAATAAATTTCGAAATTTCTTTCAACTCCGCACACTGTGCGGCCTTAGTGACAAAAATCCAATGGAGCGAAGCATTTTCATTTCCATAATGACCTCATAGTAAGGACATAAGCAGTACGAGTAGCTCGTATAACCCTTCCCTAGCGTATGTGCGTTAGGAGCAACATCCCTGTATGTGTCGATGTCCGTGTGTGTGCTCCTTAGAACTCATATTAATCATAAAATATATGGCTCATGTTGTTGTTGTCGTTGTAGCTGCTCTAAGGCTACATGATGGAAAATATGGTCGTTCTCTAGTTTGTGTGTACACATACTCGTACATACATCGTCATGTGCTGTAAACTAAATTACGTAAAATGAATTGGTATTATTACTTACTTTGATGCCTCATAACAAATGACATCAATTTGTGATCATAAAATAGTTTAGTGTCATTAGTTTAAATTTATTCTGAAAACATCGGCCAGAGTCACAAAACCCTTTATTACCCAAAATTAATTTCGTAAGCAAAATAAATGACTCTATTCCTCGTATTATGGGACAATGACATTAAACATTGTGTCAAATAGTTACAACATTATGACACTTCATAAGGCTCATATGCCGAATATGACTTAATTTTGACTTATTTACAAGAGCCACCTAGCCAATCAACACATTAATGTAGGCTAGCCTAGACTCCCTTTCATGAAAATGTTTTAGGTGGCGGCATGAAAGAGATTTGGTCCGAATATACTCTGTTTATTAGTGATGCCTTCATATAAGACTATATTAAAATATTAAGCCAGAAATGAGTTAATCCTGTGACTAACTCTGTGTACTTTATCGACTACAAGATTTTTGTACCCGGTACACAATCAAATACCATTGGACAAAATTCAATAAATGTACAGCAGATATTGAACGAGAAGAGAGGGTCATTCTAAACAGTCGACAAATATTGGATAATAACAGCATTATAGTGAATTTGTATACACTCCACGAGAGTATTAGGTCTTTGTGCATTTGTTTGTAACACCCAAAGGAAGGGAGATAGACCCATTGTTAATTATACCGATCGGCTTAGAATCACTTTCTGAGTCGATTTAGCAATGTCCGTCTGTCTGCCCGTCTGTCCATCTTTTTTTTTTTTTTTTTTTTTTTTTTTTTTTTCTGAACCAACGCTCAGGGGATGTCCCCTATAAATGCAGTGCATTGCGTTGGTGGAAGGAAGATCAGGTATGGGAAGGAGGAAAGAGGGAGTAGTGTCTGTTGACATCTGTTTTGAATCTCTGAATGTCGTAATTGGAGGGAAAGATATTTGCCGGAAGTCGATTCCACATACGTATAGTACGGGCGAAGAACGAATTTATTCTGTAATGTGTGGTGCGGCCGGTTGTCCAATCGACAACAAATGGGTGAGCGTTTCTGGAGAGTCGCGTATCTCTACCGAACGTTCTCACGGGCGGTATGAGATCACGAATTTCCGAAGAACAAAAACCATGAAAGTATCGATAGAACAATGACACACAACCAACATTACGACGGTGTTCAAGGGAGACGATAGAATTGGATATCCTACCATCACCTATCAACACCATCGCCCTCCGTCTGTCTGCCCGTCTGTCCATCTTTTTTTTTTTTTTTTTTTTTTTTTTTTTTCTGAACCAACGCTCAGGGGATGTCCCCTATAAATGCAGTGCATTGCGTTGGTGGAAGGAAGATCAGGTATGGGAAGGAGTAAAGAGGGAGTAGTGTCTGTTGACATCTGTTTTGAATCTCTGAATGTCGTAATTGGAGGGAAAGATATTTGCCGGAAGTCGATTCCACATACGGATAGTACGGGCGAAGAACGAATTTATTCTGTAATGTGTGGTGCGGCCGGTTGTCCAATCGACAACAAATGGGTGAGCGTTTCTGGAGAGTCGCGTATCTCTACCGAACGTTCTCACGGGCGGTATGAGATCACGAATTTCCGAAGAACAAAAACCATGAAAGTATCGATAGAACAATGACACACAACCAACATTACGACGGTGTTCAAGGGAGACGATAGAATTGGATATCCTACCATCACCTATCAACACCATCGCCCTCCTTTGTACACGGTCAAGTAGCTCCAGTGATGAAGCTGGAGCACCCGACCATATATGGGAGTTGTATTCCATCTTTGGTCTGATGTAGGTAGTGTAGATATTGAGAAGATCAGAGGGTGTGAAATATTTCTTACATCTTTTTAGAAAGCCTAAACATTTGAAGGCATCTTTCGACACATCAAATACATGTTTTGTCCAACGAACATCACGTTGTATTTTCATGCCGAGAACATCGAGAGCATCTGATTGCTCAATATCTACACCGTTCATTAAAATCGACGACACCATTGGATCAGTGAATCGCTTGTGAGACAACAAGGAGCACTGGGTCTTACGTGCATTAAAATCTACTCTATTCACTCGACCCCATTCAGAAATGGCCAACAAATCCTGGCTAAGTGACTCATCCATCAATCGCCTTTTATCCTCAATTTCTTGACGACTTGGTCTATGATCGAATGAGTATGAGTGACAGAGGTTGCTGTCATCCGCGAATGAGTATATTGGATTCGAAGTCCGATCCAAGAGGTCGTCGATGAAAATAAGAAAAAGGGAGGGGGAAAGGACAGAGCCCTGTGGTACTCCTGCGGTTAACCTATGCTCGTCGGATGAGAACCCATCTACAACAACACGTATAGTGCGATCTCTGAGGAAGCTCGATATAAATCGAGAGAAGTCACTACCAACACCAAAAGCGATAAGCTTCGATATGAGTGCGCCGTGCCAAACTCTATCAAAGGCCTTGGAGATATCTAGAGCAACGACCTTACTCTCACCAAGCTTGTGAATAGATCGATTCCACTTTTCGGATAGCAGTGTCATCAGGTCTCCCGTAGATCGATTCCTACGGAAGCCATACTGTCGATCATTAAGTAAGTCATTAGTTTCTAGATACCTCACAAGATGGTGGTTAACCATACTCTCCATAACCTTCGAGAGCGCTGAGCAAATCGCGATCGGTCGATAGTTAGCAGGGTTATTAGCCTCACCTTTTTTAGGGATGGGCTGGATGTTCGCAATCTTCCAACACGCTGGGAAAATTCCTGCACGGTATGCAAGGTTGAAAAGATTGCGAAGGGGACGGGCAAGCGTCGAAGAGCACTTACATAGGACAAGTGCTGAAATGCCATCCGGGCCTGGAGATTTATTTACGTCGAGATTTGCGAGAACCCTTTTAACTCCACGTGTTCGAAAAAATATCTGAGGCATGGAACTAGATACATTTTCGATCACGGGGAGTGGTTGATTGCTTTCCGGCAAGGAAGAATTCCTTGCAAACATTTCAGCCAATAGGTTAGCTTTGTCAACCGGGTCAGTGAATATCTGGTCATCTTTAACAAGAGTTGGGATAGAGGAGGAGTTATCCTTTACTCTTCTCACAAATGACCAAAAGCTCTTACTTCCCCTGGGAGAAGCAAGAACTTTGGCACGAAGACGTTGTTCGTACAGAAACTTTTCACGTCTAAGTACCCTGGCACACATGGTTCTTGTCTGCTTGCGTAGCAGATCAGTTGTGGCATTTTTATTTAAACGCCATTTCCTGAACGCTTCCTCTTTGGATCTGACAGCAGTCTTGCATGTCTGGTTAAACCAACTTTTATTAGATGGTTTATCCGAAATAACTTTAATTGGAATAAATGATTTCATTCCAATCAAGATAATATTTTCAATCATTTCAGCCGCAGCATCTATATCGCTATTTAGAAAACAAAGTTTCCAATTGAAATGCTGGAAAAAGTTGATGAGCTCGGCCCAACGTGCCTTTTCGTATATATATATTGTCCGCTTTGGGGCTGGGGTCGAAGCGACACGAAGAGCGGAATACGAAAAGGATGCTGAAACAATACAGTGATCCGAATTACCAAGAGGTGCTAGAACGTTAACTTCATACTTTTCAGGGTGTGATGTTAAGAAAAGATCAAGAATGTTAGAGTGTTGCCCTTGGACACACGGAATGTGAGTCGGTTCATTCACTAGTTGCGTCAAATCATTATGCGCGGCAAAAAGCTCGGCGTATTGACCCTCCGGTGTTGAGTGACTCGAATGGGCAAGCCAAGAGGAATTATGGACATTGAAATCGCCAGCAACCACAATTTCACTGTCAGGACAATCCTCTAAAATTTTTGTAATTGAATCGGAAAGGGCGTCAAAGCCATTTAGGGATACCTCCCTTTCCGCGTTTGGACTTCTATACACGAATCCGAAATGTAGTACGTGTGTTCCAATCTTGAATTTAACCCAAAGGGAGTTAAATTCTGGATTTTCTGAGTTTAAGTCTTGCTGGCTCTGGAACACTATGTCGTTGCGTACATAAACTACAAGGCCTCTGTTGGGAATAAAGAAGGACAGGGTGTGATACCCAGGTACGTGAAAATCCTGTGGATCAGAACCCTCACACACCTGGGTCTCACAAAGAGCAAAAACATCAGGCCGATGAAAATTGTTGTAATCACGATACAGGTCGCAATTGTAGTCAGAACCAAACGAAACTTTGCACAACGAAGTTTTTCGGGACGAACGCTATTTAATTTGAAGAAAATCGGTTCAGATTTAGATATAGCCTCCATATGAATTTCACTCCCGATTTGACTTTTTCCGCTCTAGAAACCACATATTGTATCAGATTGTCTTCAGATTTGGCAAAACATCATATATTTAAACTAGGAACACCTATGGTGAAAATAGGTCAGATCGGTTCAGATTTGCATATAGCTCCCATACATACAAATGGATAGACTTTTTGGATAGACTTTTTCCGCACCAGAAAGCACGAATTTTCACAAAATGAGCTTAACACGTTATATTTTAACTGGATGAACTATTTGTGAAAGTTAGTTACTATATTCCATGTTTGGATATAGCACCGATATAAATATTTCCTATGGTTACGAAACATACAAAAATTCTTCCCGTTTTCACTTTTTTACCGAGTTGAATTGTTTTCGGATAGAAAGTGGAGTGTATCATATAGTCGGCCCCGAACGAAATTTGAACACAAACTTTGAATGAGAGCTATATATAAATCTGAAACGATCTAACACATTTTTAGCATAGGTTTTCTGAAATATAAGACGCTTCCCAAATTTGATGAAAATCTGTTAAATGTGTGGCTTCTCGAGCGGAAAGAATTAAATCGGGGGAGTCATTTATACGGGAGCTATATATAAATCTGAACCGATTTGACTCACTTTCGCCATGGATGTTTGTAGTTGAAATATGAGCTGGTTTGTCAAATTTTAAGCAAATCGGTTCAAATATGATATTTTTAGAGCGAAATAATCAATTCAGTAGTGAAATTTCTATTGGAGCTATATATAGATATATCTGAACCGATCTGGCCATTTTTACCAGAGTTGTTTCTAGTTGAAATATAAGTAGTTTTGGCAAATTTGAAGAAAATTGCTAAAATATGTGGTTTCAAGAGTGGAAAGAATCAAATCATAGGAGACATTTGTATGGGAGCTATATATAAATCTGAACCGATCTGGCCAATTTTTACCACAGCTATTTCTAGTTAAAATATATGTCATTTTGCTAAATTTGAAGAAAATCTATTGAAATATGTGGTTTCTAGGTGTTTTTGGTTTTTATACCCTACAGCACAGGGTATAATGTCTTTGTACATTTGTTTGTAACACCGAAAAGGAAACGAGATAGACCCGTCGTTTATTATACCGATCGACTTAGAATCACTTTTTAGTCGATTTAGCGATGTCCGTCCGTCTGTCCATCTATTCTTGTAATCAAAGGCCAGGTCACAATTGTTGTTAGAAGTAAATGAAACTTTGCACAACGAAGTTTTCTGGGATAAGTACGAACGCTATTTAATTTGAGGAAAATCGGTTCAGATTTAGATATAGCTCCGATACAAATTTTGCTCCCGATTTTACTTTTTCTGCTCTATAAACCACATATTTCCACAGATTTTCTTCAAATTTAGCAGAATGTCATATATTTTAACTAGAAATAGCTCTGGTAAAAATGGGCCAGATCGGTTCAGATATATATATACCTCCCACACAAATGTCTCCCCCGATTTTATTATTTCCGCTCTATAAACCACATATTTTCTTCAAATTTGGCGAAACAAATTATATTTCAACTATAAACATCTATGCAGAAAGTGGGTCACATCGGTTCAGATATATATATATATATACCTCCCACACAAATGTCTCCCCCGATTTGATTATTTCCGCTCTATAAACCACATATTTTAACAGATTTTCTTCAAATTTGGCAAAACAAATTATATTTCAACTATAAACATCTATGCAGAAAGTGGGTCATATCGGTTAAGATTTATATATATCTCCCACACAAATGTCTCCCCCGATTTGATTATTTCCGTTTTAGAAACCATTTTTTTAACAGATTTTTCTTCCAATTTAGCAAAACAACTTATATTTTAACTAGAAATAGCTCTGTTAAAAATAGGCCAGATCGGTTCAGATTTATAAAGGTGTCCCAAGAAGAGCGCAATTTTTTAATTTTAAATAAAACACAGATATTTAAGAAAAAATCGTGAAACTTTTTTATATCGTAAAGTAGACAGAATGAGGTTATGTATGGAACAATATATCGTGCAGATGGCCGCAGCGGCCATCACGCGATCTTTTAATGAAATTTTCAATGACCGTTTTGCATGAATGCTGCGGTATTTCATTAATGCAGCGTCCAATTTCGTCTTTTAAGGCTTGAGTCGTCGTCGACTTATTCGCGTAAACGATCGACTTCAAAAAACCCCAAAGAAAAAATCTAAAGGTGTTAAATGGCGGCCAATTCTGATCTCCAAAACGCGAAATAACACGACCGGGAAATGACTGATGCAGCAATTGAATTGTTTCTCTGGCTGTATGACATGTGGCGCCGTCTTGTTGGAACCACATGCCCTCCACATTCATTTCTTCAATTCTAGGCAAGAAAAAACTGGTTATCATTTCACGATACCGAACACCATTGACTGTTTGCGCTTGACCTGCCTCATTTTCATAAAAAAAGGTCCAATGATTCCTCCATCCCAAAAACCACACCACACAGTGACACGTTGAGGATGCATTTGCTTCTCGTGAATCACTCGAGGATTTTCCGCACCCAAATGCGACAATTCTGCCTATTGACGAAGCCATCAAGATGAAAATGGGCCTCGTCACTGAAGATGATTTTATCGGCAAAATCAGCATTTTCATGTTGTCTCTCCAATACCCAATTAACGAACTCCCTTCGCTGTCCATGGTCAGTTGGCTTCAGTTCCTGAGTCAATTGAACTTTGTATGCATGAAGATGCAAATCTTTCATCAAAATTCGCTGCAAAGTGGATTTGGAGACACCAATTTGCTGAGCTCGGTGTCGAATTGAGGTGGATGGAGTTTGAGCGACATCATCACGTAAAGCTGCGACATTTTCGGTCGATCGACCTGGTCGATGGCGCGTTGTTGTCTTTACATCACTAACAGACCCAGTTTCGGCAAATTTATCCATTAATCTCTTTACAGTTGACTCTTTTGGAGCATTATTGTGACCCCAAATTGATCGCAATTTGCGAACTGTAGTCGCAAAACTTTCACCATTTTGGTAAAACAATTTCACAATGAGAATGCGTTGTTCATTCGTGTAGCGCTCCATTTTTACTAACCTCGTACCTTCTACTAACAAACAAAAACAATTGTTCAAATGTCAAACAATGACACTTCGAATGTTGCCAGATTTAAAAATTGCGCTCTTCTTGGGACACCCTTTATATAGCTTCCATACTAATGTCGCACTCGATTTGCTTTTTGTCGCTCTACAAAACACATATTCTACCCGATTTTTGGCTTAACACCTTATAATCTAAATAAAAACACCTGTGGTGAAAGTGGGTAAGATCGGTTCAGATTTAGATATAGCCCCAATACAAATGTTGCTCCCAAATGTTTAACCGATTTTGGCCAAACTATACATATTATATTTCACCTATTTCGTCCCAGGTTTCAATATACCCCCATACAAATGTCCTTTCCGATTTAACACATTCAAACATTCAAACACATTCATTTACAGGATACAAAAAACCTTCCCGTTTTCACTTTTTCACCGAATTGAATTGTATTCGTATAGAAAGTGGAGTGTATCATATAGTCGGCCCCGCCCGACTTTAGCCTTTCTAGACTTGTTTTTAATTAAATTAAAAACAAACAAGTCCAAAATTAGAAATATACTGCGTATGAACGACTTTCCCGAAGAATTAATAAATAATCTAAAACATTCTAATATTTACGACAAGGAAAAATTTGAGTTGGCAACTAACTCTAACCGTCAACCAACTATTTAGTAGGACAAAATCAAAAATCAAGAAAGAGTTCTCCTCTCAAACGTCGTGTACAAGATAAAATGCAATGGTGACAAGTCCGACATATGCCAGAAGGTATATGTCGGCACTACGAAAAATAAATTGAAAACCAGACTTTCATCACATAAAACCGAACACAAATCTCTTGACAAACCCATTGAGCAAAAAACTACCCTTGCAGCCCACTGTACCTTGACGGGACATAAACCAAACTTTAATGACGTCGAAATATTTGCAGAAGAGATAATTATACAAGGAGATACACATTGGAAATGCTAAATATAATTGACGTCTCCCCTGGAAAAAGGCTTAATTATAAGAGAGACACAGACGGTTGTGCTCAAATATATAGGAACACGGTGGAAAAACATAGACGACAAATTAGACAGTAGTTGACAAAAGCTTGCAGAGTGTGGCATGTAAATTTCCTATTGTGAAAAACTTTTTTAAAAATGTAAATATAAATATTGTGATATTTTTTGATTGTGAATGCTTGTAACTTGTAATTGAATAATTTATGTTTTTTGTACTAGACCCCTGAAGATGACCAACGGAGTTGGTCGAAATATTGGGAAATAAAAAACAAGAAAATAATAAAATAGTCATTTTTGTTTTATTATTTGAAAAAACTGACCTCAAGCCGAACAAAAGACAAAACGCATTAATTAATAAACTTGAAAAGACCACGCCCTATTATAAGGTTTGTCTACAAATATATTTTTTTATAGCTTGACAGTTCTGGAAGAAGTAATTATTCAGAAAGGCAGCAATATTCAAAGAAATGTACATAAATACTATATATATATATGAATGCGGATATTTTAATTCGTTGGAAGAAAGTTTTCCCATCGAACGGGTTCCGCCAATTTTAAATTCGAACCTTCCACAAAGTCTATGGACCATACATATCGAATTTTGTTACATTTTTGTCCTAAAAATAAGAATTTCGAATATTCATTATATTTCCCTTTCACAAGGGAGTGCGAAGCTAGCTACAGCCGGTTGCTTGGCGCCAGTTTTAACTCTGCGAAATTTATAAATTTAATTTCATAATTCTAGCTGCAGACGTTTGATTGGTACCATTTTTTCCCACTTCACTCCGGTTTCCTTAAATGTAAAAATTCCCATAGAACCCTTTATGTTGCGGGTCAATTTGATTGGCAGCAATTGTATTCCTTTTTGCCCATTGTGACCCTAAAATTACATGTATCGAAAGATCAAATAATATTTCGAGTCTACGAAACCAGGGCGATATATACACCGATTTTTATTATTCTAGCTGCAGCGGTTGATTTGTACCAATTTTATTCCTTTTCTCCCCGATTTCCCATAAATGTATAAATTTGGAAAATTTCCTTGAGTTTGCATTCATAGGAATGTACATAGTGAATTTCACTATTCTAGATGCAGCCATTTGGTCGGTACCAATTTTATCCCTTTTTCTATAATTCTCCCCTAAAATACGAATTTCGAAAATCACTTTATTTTACGTGCGATTAGAGGGATGTACACTCTGAATTTCAGTCTACGGCCTACTGTCGTTTCACTGGTACCATTTTTATCCCTTTTTTGCCTCACTTCACCCTCTTCCAAAAAGTATGTACTTACCAAGTACATATACCATTTTTATCTTTTTATTCCCACGTTACCTCTTCAAAGTACGAATTTGTAAAAAAAAATTAGTTTACACAATTAAAGGAATGTCCACATCGAATTTTTTGTTTCTAGCTGTTGTCGTTTGATCCCTTTTTGCTCCATTTCAGCTAGTTTGGAACCCACCGTTACTTATGAATGAAATTTTACCAATGAAATATTTCTTCAGCTAGAAGTTGTTGATATTCTGCGATTGAAGTCCTTGTCCGCTTTTCCGCCTTCACCTATAATAAATCCTAAAGAACAGAAATGTTCGACATTATTTTGGAAAAGACAGCGACATTGGTTCTTAATACAAATGCATAGAATCAGGATAGATCGTTTTAGCCATATCTCCCGCGAAAATGAAAGTTTTGCAAAAATATTTAATTTATATTTTTGTATACTCTGATCTGCCGAAAATCATTGTCGAAAAGGATCGGTCTTCCAAAAAACATGGACATGTTTAAATTTCCTATGGTAATTATTTTTATTACGTCATCTAACAGAATTATGAAGAGATATGGAAGATATATGGATAGAGAATATTTGTTTTTGCCGAGTACCTTAGTTGCAATGAACGAAATATGTATATATACGATATATGTCATACAAATTTTTAGTCCTTCTAATCAGTTTGCTATCAACGTCCATTCTTTGAATCACTTTTCAGATTTCTTGCAATTTTACTACAACAATGAGTTTTCATGTTAAGTACAATATGTGACATTTGTCTCATCGTGAATATTTATTATTTTATTTTAGTGCTTAGCTAAGTTCTTCCTTTGAGATTTGGCCAGGATATTCGCCATCTTTATGGTGAAGTAATTTTTGTCTCGTAGCCCTGGCATATTATCGGCATTTAGTAGTTCTCTCCATTATCTTGTTGTCGTCTACCAAGAGTTCTCCTTCTTTGTTGCGGATACATTTTATTAGACAGTCTGATTCTCCTGGTAGTTTTCTTCCAAGAAATCTCCAAATTTTTCACATGCTACTGATTTCGACAAACGAACCAGTTCTTTTATTTGTATGCGTTTTTATTTGTAGTAGTTGCAATTTTCAATGGTTTTGTTGCCAAGATAGTTCCTCCACCTAATTTTCTTTTCTTTTGCTTCACCTATAAAAACATCCTTCCACCATCTCGTAGGTTAAACATGTCGTCCACCTGCTTTGCCTTTTCTTTCGCAGAATCCAGACACCAATTTTATTGTATTGCTCTTGGATTTTAATTTTGATTCTTAATATTGGTATTAATAAGTCCCATTGTCTGGTTTCGCTGTTTGAAGTGTTTTCGACTACTCTTCATAGTACCAGTAGATGATGGTCTTTACAATCTCGGGGCCTCGTTTTACTCTGCATCGGCATCTAACTATTTATACCTTTAAGGAAAATTTAAATTTTAGTAAAAAACTGTGTTTTGCTAAGAGCATTATATGATTATCATAACATGACGTCAAGCATACAAAACAATCGGTTTAGGAGCAGCTGCTGAGTCGATTAAGTCCTGCTATCTATCAGAGTCTTTTAATATTTGATATCGGGGTTCTAATGTGTTTACTTCCATATTGTATTAACAAATTCAAAATTTTATTTGAACTGGGATATTGTCTTGGATCAAGACCATTTTGCATCTATATTTAATATAATGCAAATTTATTTACAAATGGCATGGTGACATTTATTACTTGGCTGCAGACTACCACGATCATGATCAAAAGTCTTTTCAAGTGGCTTCGCAGCGACTTTTCAACATCAAACCCGGCCTCTATAAGGAGATGATTCTCACAAACGAACGAGAAGCACAACTCACTTGGCGAATTTGCGTTTAAAAAATCGTACCAAGTAATAAAGTACACAATACATATACACATAATTACATATGTAACTCAATGATATGCTTGTAAGATGGCATGTGTACTTTATTACTTAGTGCGATTTTTCGTTTATATTTTTATTTATATTTTCCCTCCACCATGAAAAAAATATATTAAAGGCCACAAATATACCTAAATAACCCTAATGTACATAGATACAACAACAAGTAAGAAGGGGTTAAGTTCAGTGCATTCCACAGTATCACCGGCAGATTAGAGACTTTCGGCTTTACATAGAAGTCTAGTACCACATTAGGAAAATTGAGATATTTTCTTTGCACATTACGATATTACCAATTTTACTCCGCTTATCGAAAGATATCGTTGAGAGCAATACACAAACCAAATTTAACTATTCAAACTGCAGCCGTTTTGTTGGTACAAACTTAGAAAATGAAGATGTATACACCGAATTTCATTATTTCTACTTCAGCGGTCTCGGAGGTACCATTTTTATCCCTTTTTCCCTCTAGGTCGATTTCGCCACTTTAAGTCCCAGCCGATCTACAACTATAAGACACATTGTAACGACGCGTTTCCGCATTAGGCTGGGGTAGAACTCATCGGGGGTCAGGGTCGTTACAAACCATTTATATTTATACACTCCACGAGAGTATTATGTCTTTGTGCATTTGTTTGTTACACCCAAAAGGAAGGGAGATAGACCCATTGTTAATTATACCGATCGACTTAGAATCACTTTTTGAGTCGATTTAGACAGAACTAAATGAAACTTTGCACATCGAAGTTTTTCGGTACAACGACGAACGCTATTTAATTTGAAGAAAATCGGTTCAGATTTAGATATAGCCCCCATACGAATTTCACTCCCGATTTGACTCTTTTCAATCTAGATACCACATATTACAACAGATTTTCTTTAAAATTGGCAAAA
Organism: Polietes domitor; assembly: GCA_947397865.1. NCBI lineage: Eukaryota > Metazoa > Arthropoda > Insecta > Diptera > Muscidae > Polietes > Polietes domitor. Next base: position 89,512 of record CANDYM010000425.1, read on the forward strand.
CATCTTATATTTCAACTAGAAACACCTGTGGTAAAAATGTGTTAGATCGGTTCAGATTTATATATAGCTCCCATACAAATTTCGCTCCCGATTTGAGTTTTTCCGCTCACACATATTTCTCGTGATTTGCTTCCAATTACCTTGCATCTTATAATTCTACTAGAAACATCTGTGTTGAAAATGGATTAAATCGGTTCAGATTTAGATATAGCCCCCATACAAATTTCGCTCCCACTCTAGAAACCACATATTGTATCAGATTGTCTTCAGATTTGGCAAAACATCTCATATTTCCGCTAGAAACAACCATGGTGAAAATAGGTCAGATAGGTGCAGATTTATATATAGCTTCCATAAAAATTTTTCTCCCGATTTCACTTTTTCTGCTCTATAAAGCACATATTTTAACAGTACTTCTTCAAATCTTTCAAAATATCTTATATTTCAACTAGAAACACCCATGGTGAAAATGGGTCAGATCGGTTCAGATTTACATATAGTTCCCATACAAATTTTGCTCCTGGATAGACTTTTTTCGCCCCAGAAACCACCGAATTTCTTCAAAGTGAGCATAACACGTTATCTTGAACTGGAGGAACATGTTGTGAATGTGGGTCCCTTTATTCCAAATTTGGATTTAGCCCCGATACAAATATTTTTTTCATTTTGACAAATTGGACCAGGTCATATTAGCCTATGATTAGGAAATATACAAAAATTCGTCCCGTTTTCACTTCGATTTATACGGCAACAGCTACGTCAGTAGCAGTGTCGCTGTGTACGGCGGCAGCAACGTCGAATAGGACGGCAGCAGCGTCGAATATGACGTCAATCGTTGCTCAAACCAGTGGGGGATACCCTTGACGCAGCGGGCCGTGGTGTAGCACCCGAAATGGATCGTAGTCCCCTCCAATCCAAAAACGGACGAGTAAGGAAACAAGTTGCAGTCCCCTCCAACTCGTTTCCCCACCTGAATACTACACCAATGCTCACAGCCTATGGCTCGGGGTGCGGTAACAAGCGAGAATGCAGTCCCCTCCAATCTTCTTGGTAATGAGTGTAAAGCAGTCGCAGTCCCCTCCAACCACTTTACTACTCTAGCCACACTGTCAGTCTTCCACACTTAAGAATCTACTTTGGTTAGTTTGGTCGTCCCCATCCTTATAACCAATATATGTCCTACCGTGTGGTCGTCCACTGGCGAACGAACTCCACCCGCTCAATTCTTGCTCTTTTATACGTGTGGCTTCATCACAACATGCACCCATACCATCACATTAGTGATGTTTGTCCCTGATTGGCTATCGCACAATTTCCACTAAATGGCATCACTCTAATTCCGCTACATTCAAATTTTTAAATAATTCGGTAGCATAATTCATTGTTTTTTTTTAATTCAAAAAATAATAATAATTATTATAATATAAGGGTAATAAGAAAGAAAATAAAAAAACAATCATATTCAAATTTGTTATAAAGCTATAAAAAGATAATATTAATTCATTTTCTCCAATATTGTTTGTGGGAATGTGCATTGTTGGCAAAAACGAGTCGGGTGACTTTTGTCATTACAAGATTTGTGGAAAATTGGAAACTCCTAGTTCGGAAGCTGCTTTCAACAGGGAGGCATACAAATGAACATGGCTAAATCGTATTAGAATTTTACCAGGACACCGAAGATATAAACTTTAACTCCGCTGAAGGTGTTGCGATCGGAATGACAAAGCGAATATCCCCCCCTCCTAAGGGGTAGGACATAAAATCAAATAACACAAATGAATTTTATACAATTTCGGATGCTGTGATTTAAACTCGCCCCTTTTACACAACAACGCAAATGAGTTTTCGAATAAAACATATGCTGGTTTAATTATTTAATGTGCTATTAACACTGTTGTGCATAAAGACATTTCAATTAATTACATGTGTGTGTATTTTTATATGCTAGTATGTATGTGTGTGCATGTGTTCTGCACTCAATAACGCCCCCACTGAATTGAAACAATGAACCCGTAGCATAATTCGGATTATGTTCATTCAATTAAATTCAATACATCTACAAATATACACATAGGAGTATGTAAATCAACAAATATGGGGCTTTACACAAAATATGGTACTTTTGGAAAACGAGGGGGGAAAATCGACAAAAATCTTTTGAAATATATGACTCCTGCATTGTGGTGCTTTGGTTGGTTTTACGTCTTGAAGTCATTTTAGAGGAGAGTCAATATTCTCCACCCCCCCCCCCCCTTCCACATTCTTGTGATGAATCTGCATAGAAATCTTTGTGTTTCTTACATTTTAAGTATTAATGTGTTCAGCAAACTTACCTAGAACACTATGAGGAACGTTGTTGTGGAAAATTGTAACCCTCTAGCTCCTCAACATGGGAGTATTTTTGGTCCATTTTGTGCAAAGGTGTAAAAAACACCCCTAAAATAGGGCTTTAACGGGTCAGTATGTTCTAAAAAAATGTTTACCATAAAAATCTACTATGAGTCCCTGAATACATCAATTCTCAAAACTCAACTTTAATGACAGAAATTAGTCAAAACTTTAAATTCTGTGTAAGGTCAATTTCACACTTTTTTTCGAATTTGTGCTAAACAGTCACAAAAGGCTGCATTTTTGAGGGGTGGTGTGAATGGGAAAAATATATATATAAATATCAAATTTCACTAGAAGTCGCCGAACAAAGGAAAGCTGTAGATATATATATATATAAAGGGTGATTTTTTAAGAGCTTGATAACTTTTTAAAAAAAAAAAAACGCATAAAATTTGCAAAATCTCATCGGTTCTTTATTTGAAACGTTAGATTGGTCCATGACATTTACTTTTTGAAGATAATTTCATTTAAATGTTGACCGCGGCAGCGCCTCAAGTGGTCCATCCGCTTAGTCCAATTTTGGCATTTCCACGTTTTTGAGTAACAGAGGCCCAATTGCTGCGAACGGCGACGAATCGATAATTGATGGTCATCATTAACATTGGCCGATACAGCTGCGATATTTTCTTCAGTTCGTACTCTACGTAAGCGTCTTGGTGGTTTAATGTCCAACAATGTAAATTTGGTGCGAAATTTAATTTTTTAATAGCCCGAATAGCCGCTTCAGTGGGTCGATTAAACTGACCATAAAATGGAAGCGTGCGATGAACTTTCTTAACAGAGCACGCATTTTGATAATAAAATTCAATGATTTGCAAGCGTTGCTCGTTAGTAAGTCTATTCATGATGAAATGTCAAAGCATACTGAGCATCTTTCTCTTTGACACCATGTCTGAAATCCCACGTGATCTGTCAAATACTAATGCATAAAAATCCTAACCTCAAAAAAATCACTCTTTATATTAGACCGGTCCTTATTTATATGGACAAATTTATTTTATTTTCTCGAATATATGTTACGGCAAGCGCTAAAAATATTCGTTTTAGTCCCAAAAAGCATAAAAAAATTGACAACGATTGGATAATTTTAGCCGTGCCCCAAGCACCTTTTTGTTTTTATTATGAGAAATAGGGCAAAAATATATATTTTTTTATTTTATTTACATTTATTTGAAAATTAAGAATAAACTTAAATATTTTTATTAATTACATACTCATAGTAACATTAATATTATTTTAATTTAATAGTGAAGTCTTTTTAAAAGTGGGATAATTCATGTTATATTCTTTAACCACCTGAAAAAGGAATTGTTTCTCCTCTTCGTTGTGGGTTAATTTATTATTATAATCTGTAATGAATTTGGCGCCTCTTTCAGCTGCATCATTCACTACAGATAGGTTTTTACAAATTTGTGATCCGTGAGCGTAGTCAAATCTTTCATTCCAATCCGATGGATCGACTTGCAAAAATTCTTTTGAAATTTCTAAACGATCAAAGAATGCGTGTGTATTGGAATTTACAAAATCGCTTAAATCTTTTTGCGCAAATGTGCCGATATTTGTTGGATTAGTTATTATTCGCTTGCATTTTTCTGTATTTGCTTCAACATTAATTGCCTGAACCATTTTTTTTAATTGCAACACTTACATTAGGATCGAAGAATGAAAGACCGACTGCTTCTTCCGACAAATACCACAAATGATTGCTGATTTTTTGTAGCAAAGCAAGAGCTATATCCCTTTCAGGATAAGCCATAATATTTTTAATTAAATTTAAGTCTTGATTTGGTGCTTCAATTGCTTTAGTGCATCCAAACCAGGCTTTTACATAAATACGAACTACGAACAGACAGACACTACGTATACCGTTTAACTCTTGGTTGGTCATATTGAATTCATTACGAAACAAATACATTTTAAGTGCATAAATACATTTTGACATCCATCGAGCATGAGAAGTTGCACCAGGTATACGAAAGGTGTTAAAATTCGGCACCGTCCCACCAAGAAAAGTGACAACTAATTGCAATAATTCTTTGTAGTCGCGTCTGCTATGAGCTTGTTTTAAGTTATCTAGGCAGTAATTTAAAATTGTTCCACGTTCTTCAGCAGTCAATACTGTAATAATGTGTTCATCTTCTAAACAACTCTTGTAATTTAATTTGTCAATATTAATCCAGTATTTGCTAAAGCGATTAAAAATTAGCACTTCTGGACCGGCTGTAGTAGCCACTCTAATTTCAAACACTTTACGGATCAACAACTCGTAAATATGGTGTCTGCAGGGAAAATATAATACCTAGTAATACGACCTAGTTTTCCTTCAAGCAGAGCAGCAGCACCGCTTTGAACTCCTGTATTATGAGCAGTTGTGTCGAAGCAGATTATTTGAACTAGATCAAGCATTTCATATTCATTTATTGAATTAAACACGGCATCTGATATTTCTTTTCCACTCGAAGATTTTAACTTTGGAATGCCAAGTAGTTTATCGATACCTTGAGATGAGACTATGATTGGCAAGCGGTCAACTTTTTCCCTGCCACTAATTTCTGGTAACATTGTACCATCCCAGTGTAAAACAAAACTACGTGGAATCTGGAAATAAAAACTCAAGTTTCTTAATTTATACTCAAAACATAAAAAAGAAGCATAGGGAAAACCCACATTACAGTACTTACATCAAAGTTTGCTGCAATGTTTTGTGCTGTTGTTGCACGATGCTTCTGACGCATTCGACGAATTGATGATCTATTTAGTATAAGATCTTCGATATCATAGCCCAACGCGTCAGCAGTTGCGCTTAGGATATGAACTGCAGCACCATCAGTGATTTTCCACTTATCCAAAGTTGAAAGCAGTCTTGGTGTAAAAAAAATTGTTTTACCTCTGGAGATACCTGATATACCTGGATTTGGATTTGATACAGATGTTGATGTTGATGCTACAACTTCAATATCGTTTTCGTCGTCAATGTCAATCATACCTGTTTTACAACAATAATTCTGATTTGCTTAAAAGATAGAATATTTAATTGTATACCTCTTTGAATCTGTTGTTCATATAACTCTTTTCGTTCATCTTCTTTTATTCGACGCTGGTTTTCTTGTTCTTTCTGGACTGCCTTTCGCTTTTCTTTCTGCATTACAATTTTATCCGTTCCTGGCATACAACCTGGTCTTCCTTTTTCTCGTTGCTTTTTTAAGAACTCTTTGTCTTCTTGTATTTTAATTAATTCAAACGCGTTTGCATGTGCGATATCGAATAAATCATCTAATTTATCTTGAAATTCAGTTTCTTTCCTGTTTTGACATTCTGTTTTTCGACCATGATGCTTTGTAATATCTCTCCACTTGTTGTATAATTTTTCCAGCTTCTCAATGCAGTGTTTTTCATGGTGTGTTGGAATTCGTGCTTTTTGCCAAAACGTGCTGACCTCAGCAACAACTAATCTAGAACTTTCTCTTAAATTTAAGCCAACTATTCTTAAATTATAAAATAAAACTTGTAGCACTTGTTTTCTTCCTGGTAATTTAGCTCCAGTAATTTGGTGGTCCATTACGCCAATTAACATAATGTCATCATCCGATCGAAGTCTTTTGGTTGTCATCGCTTTAGATTTTTAATTTTAAAATGTATTTGTTCGTTTTGGATTTTCTATGAATTTAAAAATAAAAAATATTAATATTTTAGGCCAAAAAAATTTATTTTCTTCATACATTTATTTTTACCGGCTAAACTGTTGATTATATAGAAAAACGCTATATATACACATTTTAAAGGAATTCTAATTCTTAATTATTTTTCAATTTATTTAAACAAAATCGGACTAGTGGTTCTCGAGTTATGTCAAAAAAAGAGCACCAAAGGTGATAATTTCCACTATATGATAGTAACTAACTTTAATGACAAACAATTGTTGGCGGGGGCACGCCTAAAAATTGTCCAATCAAGCTCAATTTTTTTTGTGTATTTTTAGGTTCAAATAGAATAGTTTTAGCGCTTGCCGTCATACGAATTCAAAAAAAAAGAAATAAGGACCGGTCTAATATATATATATATATATATATATATATATATATATATATATATATATATATATATATATATATATATATATATATATATATATATATATATATATATAGAGAGTCTTGAATTTTTGTGAAAGTCCACTAATTGTTAGTCTGCACAGTTTTGCCAAAAATGGGCGGTATTGTAAAAGTGGGCGTGGCACCTCCCATACGAAGTTATAACCCATTTTCTAATATATCCAGTTCTATGACAGATACAATACTGAAATTTTGTGTGAGTGCATCTAACATCAATGTGCGTAGTTGTACCAAAAATGAGCGGTATTGGAAAAGTGGGCGTGGTACCTCCCATACGAAGTTAAAACCCAATTTTGAATATTGTCAGTTCAATGACACCTATAGTGCTGAAATATTGTGTAAGTGCATCTGTCATAAATGTTCGGAGATGTGCCAAATATGGGCGGTAGTGGGATAGTGGGCGTGGTACTTCACATACGAAGTTAAAACCTATTATTGAATATTATCAGTTCAATAAAACCTGGAGAAAAATTGTCTGCATAGATCCAGTGTAAATAGTTGTGCAAATATGGGCGGAAAGTGGGCGTGGCCCTTCCCATATGAAATTAAAACCGGTTTTAGAGTATATTCGACACCGAGATGGGCGGAAAGTATCCGTGACCCTGCCCACACGAAATTAAAACCTGTTTTTGAGAGTATGTTCGACACCGAGATTCCTATATTGTTATACAAATGGGCGGAATTTGAAAGATGGGGAATTTTTGATTTGAATTTTGTAAAATTACTCATTTTCTTTGGATTTTCTTAGCATAATAGAAAAGAAAGATTACAAAAAAGAAATATCGCCAAAAGCCGACTTAAGTCAAGAAAACAATTAGTGAACAATTTGATTGACTTTCTATGTGTTTTGAATGTAGTACATTCGAATTCCAGCTATTCGATTAAGTAAGTTCTTCTTACTTAGGAAGTTTTTTTGGTAATGGAAAGGACGAGAATCACACTCAACCTAATCCCAGACTGTTCCAATTTGTAAAATCGAGTAGAATATTTGTATCGCGGTTATATCCAAACATGGAATGAAGTGACCAACTTTCACAATAAGTTCTTCCAGTTCAAGTACAATGTGTTATGCTCAATTTGAAGAAATTCGCTGAAAATACGTGGTTGCTGAGGCGGAAAAAGTCAAGCCAGGAGCGAAATTTGTTTGGGAGCTATATATAAATCTGAACCTATATGACCCATTTTCAACACTAGAGTTTAGTGGAAATATAAGATATTTTGCCAAATTTGAAGAAGATCTGATAAAATATGTGGTTTCTAGAGCGGAAAAAGTCAAATTGGGAGCGAAATTTGTATGATGGCTATATCTAAATCTGACGCGATTTACTTCAAATTAAATAGCGTTCGTCATTATCATTGTGCAAATTATGATTTGTTTCTGGCTACAATTGCAATCTGAACTTTGATTACAAGAATAGATAGACAGACAGACGGAAATTGCTAAATCGACTCAGAAAGTGAAAGAACTGCACAAAAACATAATAGCCCTGTGGAGGGTTAGTTGACATTTTCAGTTTTCAGATGAGGCACATTTTCACCTCAGTGGATTCGTCAATAAGCAGAATTGCCGCATTTGAGTGAATGATAATCCAAGAGTGATTGTCGAAAAACCGATGCACCCACAAAGAGTGACTATTTGGTGCGGTTTATGGGCTGTACACTGGTCCCAAATCAATTTTTTATGGCATAATGTCGAAAAATAAAGATATAATCTTGTAATTTTGCACATTTGCTAGACATATCATACTTAAAAAATAAAAATTGAAGCAAAATACAGCACACAAATATTTCTACGATTTTTCACACACACACACTTTTCGGCAGATAGCACGACTGAATAGGATAGAAAATGTCAACTGCACCAGCCCTCTTTACTACGCAGTGACCTATATATAATTTCAGGGATACATTTCTGTGCACCAAACTAGCTGTGATACTTAATGTTTATTCGATATTTATTTGCACACAAACGCCAATACAAAAAATTAGTTTATGACCTTTTAGTCCCCACAATAATTAGACTTTGAATTAAGTGATTTTGATACTGGTGTCAGCTATTATACATGTTAGTTCTGTAATGCACAAATGTTTAGAGGAAAATATATTCCTCTAAAACAGCTTGATCAAAATCGGATGACATTTTGGATTCTCTAGGCTAAATAGGAGGGACACTTGTATGGGGGCTATGAAAATCCAAAAAAAAAAAATCTATAAACGTCAAATAATTCGACCAATAAGTTACACTAGGACAAGAATAACGAGTAAGGAAAGGTTAAAGTTGGGCGGCGCCGTCTATTTGATACCCTCCAGTCGGGAACGAGTTTTGTATGGGTACTATATCATGAACTAATGCGAACTGTTTTTACAACGTAGGTTTCCAGTTGAAATATACTAATCAATTTGATAAACAAAAACTGTGAGAAAAAATTAAATCTGGAAAGACATTTCTATGAAGTTTATATTAAAACCTGAAAAGATGTGGACCACTATGAGTTTCTAATTGATATATATTGTGTTAAAGAATATCTTACTTACTTTCATCCTAGATGTTTCTAGTTGAAATATAAGATCTTGTGCCGAATTTGAAGAAAACCGGTGAAAGAATTTGGTATCTAGAGCGGAAAACTCAATTTTCAGCACTGAGTTCAGATAGAGAGGAGTTGTACCAAATTTGGACTTCTAGCTCCTGTCGTTCAGATGCTAGATGTGCTTTCAGCAGACGAACGGACGTCTTAGAATTTCATGACGATCAAGAATATAAAATAAATGTCACTGTGCCAATATCCCAGTTCAAATCAAATATTGATTACAGACCAAAAAAATACAAACGAAAAAACTAAAACAAATGAGCGTTGGCACTGCAGAAGTATTGCTGGTAACTATACCTGCATATACACATACTAACATATGCAACTCAACGAGATGCTTGTAAGATGGCATGTGTACTTTATTACTTGGTGCGATTTTTTAAATGCAAATTCGGCAAGTGAGTTGTGCTTCTCGTTCGTTTGTGAGAATCATATCATTATAGAGGCCGGGTTTGCCACTTGAAAAGACTTTTGACATGGTCAAAATCATGATCGTGGTAGTCTGCAGCCAAGTAATAATATCATCATGCCATTTGAAAATAAATTTGCATTCTATTAAATATAGATGCAAAATGGTCTTGAGTTAAAGGTTAAATTTTAAAGGCCGATGTTGATTTTGAATAAAGCACAAATTATTTATGAAATTATTGTCATTTCTTTTTATTGTGATAATATTGGTATGGATCAATTATGTATGGAACAAAATATCGGCCAAATGGCCGCCGCGACCTCCATCCGATGGTCCAAATTGTCAATGACGCTGAGGCATAATTGAGGTTCTATGCCGTTAATGTGCCGAATTATCTCATCCTTTTGCTCTTGAATTGTTGCTGGCTTATCGACGTACACCTTTTCTTTCAAATAACCCCAAACAAAGAAGTCCAACGGTGTCAAATCACATGATCTTGACGGCGAATTGATATCGCCACCGGGTTAGATAACACAACCATTGAATTTGTCGCGCAAAAGAGCCATTGTTTCGTTCGCTGTGTGGCAAGTGGCACCGTCCTGTTGAAACCATATCCATATCGTCCACATCCATCTCTTGCAAGTCGGGTCATAGACCATTCACAGTAACTGCCTGACCGGCCTCATTTTGGAAAAAATACGGCCCGATGATGCTGCCAGCCCATGAACCGCATCAAATAGTCACTCTTTGTGGGTGCATCGGTTTTTCGACAATCACTCTTGGATTATCATTCGCCCAAATGCGGCAGTTGTGCTTATTGACGAATCCACTGAGGTGAAAATGTGCCTCATCACTGACGATGATTTTCTTCGAAGTGCACGATATGTATTTTTATTTGAACGCCCATTTTCATAATAAGCGTGAATGCGTGAATAACTTTAACGCGTTGCTCTATTGTGTGTCTTTCCATGGTTCAATTTGAGTTAGTCTGAAATTGAGAAATGTCAAATGAAATACAGAAAAAACTTAACGTTTAGGTGTAGTTCACATTCAACATCGGCCCTTACAATTTAACCACCCTTTATATACTTTATAGGTTCTCAGGTCGATATTTCAAAGTGTTACAAACGGAATGACGAAGTTAGTATACTCCCATCCTGGATGTGGAGGGTATAAAACGCATATTGTTAGATTATCTCTTGTCAAATTCAGTTGTCGATGTTGAAAATACCGCTGCTATTTTATCACACATGCCTATAAACATTTTTCGATTATTTTATTGTTGTCCTGTTTTTGTTTTCATGCATCGCCGATTTATTATGTCAGTTAATTAAAGTATTCTCTTTAATACACACATTGTAATTAATAAAGTAATCAATTTAATAAAATTCTATTTTGCATTAGAAAATGACGAGTGGGTGGCAAATCCATCAACAAAATAAGCACAAACATATTGGGTGAGGTATCTTCGATAGTTTAGTGGCACCACTTCTTGGAATAGGGTATTATAAGTTAGTTTGACGCCAAATGATTGCAAGAAGTAGTCGAGCTAGGCCCACCTTTAAATATAACGATCGACTTGGAATCGTCAGCCCCCGCCTTGTTCGCAAATAACAGGTCGCAATTGTTGTCTTATTTTGAATTTTGAGAAAATCAATTCAGATTTAGATATTACAGCTTCACATTTTATATGGAATCTTGATCAAATTTCATACAACATGTTACTTCAACTACAAACACAAAACTATGAAAGTCAACTAATTGGGTCCATGTTTTTGTATAGCCCCCACATAAGATCGTGTTAAATATAGTATAGCTAACTTACAAATAGGACCGCATTTTTATACACTCCACGAGAGCATTATGTCTTTCTGCGCCCAAAAGGAAGTTAGATAGACCTATTGATAAGTATTCCGATCAACCTTCAATCACTTTTTGAATCGATTTAGCAATGTCCATCTGTCTGTCTGTCCGTCCGTCTGTCTATTTATTCTTGTAATCAGAGTACAGGTCGCAATTGCAGCCAGAACCACATGAAACTTTGCACAATGAAGTTTTTCGGGATAAGGACGAACGCTATTTTATTTGAAGAAAATAGGTACAGATTTAGATATAGCCCAAATATGAATTTCACCCCCGATTTAACTCTTTTCATAACACATATTTATTTAGATAAAACATATTACAACAGATTTTCTTTAAAATTGGCAAAACATCTTATATTTTAACTAGAAACACCCATGGTGAAATAGATCAGATCGGTTCATATTTAGATATAGCTCCCTTTAAAATTTAGCTCCCTATTTGACTTTTTCTGCTCTTCTTCAAATTTGATTTATAAGACATTTATATTTCCAAATTGGGTCAGGTCATATCAGCCTATGATTAGGGAACATACAAAAATCCTTCCCGTTTTCACCTATTACCGTAATGAATTGTATTCGGATTTAAAGTAGAGGGTATCATATGGTCGGCCACGCCCGACTTTCCTTACTTGTTTTATTATAGCTCCCTTACAAATAGGACCATATTTTTATACTTCACTAGGGTATTGCGTCTTTGTGCATTTGTTTGTAACACCCAAAAGGAAACGAGATATACCCATCGTTTATTATACAGATCGGCTTAGAAGCACTTTCTCAGCAGATTTAGCCATTACCGACTGCCTGTCCGTCCATGTATATTTATAATCAAAGTACAGGTCGCAGTTATTATCCGATCCTAACAAAAATTGGCACAAGTAAGATTTGTGGATCAAGGACGAACACTATTTAATTTGAGGCAAATCGGTTTAGATTTATATATAGCCCCCATATAAATGTCGCTCCCAATTTGACTTTTTCCGCTCTAGATACCACATATTGTACCCGATTTTCTTTAGATTCTGCAGATCATCATATAATCTAACTAGAAACACTTATAATGAAAGCGGGTAAGATCGGTTCAGATTTAGATATAGCCTCCATACAAATATCGCTCCTGATTAGACTTTTTCCGCTCTATAAAGCACATATAGTACCCGATTTTCTTTAAATTTGGCTCAACACCTTATAATATAACTAGAAACACCTGTGGTTTTGGTATGCATAAATTGAGTAATGTCATTGTAAGGGTACATTTTTTATAAATGTCAAAAACAAAAGATTTGATTAAACTAAAGGGAACAAGTAAGGAAGTTCAAAGTCGGGCGTGGCCGACTATATGGTACCCTACACCTAGTCAATATACCCTGTGGTGTAGGGTATAAGAAGGTCGTTACATTTGAACCTGGTATATAAAGGGTGATTTTTTAAAAGCTATTGGAAAGTTAAAAAACACATAAAATTCATAATAATGCATGAAATCTTTCTTTGAATCGATAGTACGGTCCATATAATTTAATGTTTGAAGGTTATTTCATGCAAATGTTGACCTTGACTGCGCCTCAAATGGTCCACCCGCTTAGTCCAATTTTGGCATTTCCACGTTTTTGAGTAACAGAGGCCCAATTGCAGCGAACGGCGACGAATCGATAATTGATGGTAATCATTAACACTAGTCGATACAGCTGCGATATTTTCACCACTTCGTACTCTACGTAAGCGTGTTGGTGGTTTAATGTAAATTTGGTGCGAAATGTAGTCACAATAACAAGCAATTTCCAATTTGAATGGTTTGTAAGGCGATTCATGGTTAAATTATAGACCAAACTGAAGATGTTTGACAGTGAAACAAAACACGAAACGTGCGTCAGCTGTTTAAACCAGTGTTGCCAAAAAGATAATAGCTAAAAAATCACCCTTTATATACTACAAAATTTAATACTTCTATCTGTACTTGTAAAAAAAATTTGAACATAAACTTTGAATGAGAACTATATATAAATCTGAACCGATGTGACACATTTTTAGCATAGATTTTCTGAAATAAAAGACGCTTTCCCAATTTGATGAAAATCTGTTAAATATGTGGTTTCTAGAGCTGAAATAATCAAATCGGGGGAGACATTTGTGTGGGAGCTATATATATATATATCTGAACCGATCTGGCCCATTTTTACCAGAGTTGTTTCTAGTTGAAATATAAGATGTTTTGCAAAATTTGAAGAAAATCTGATGAAATATGTGGTATCTAGAGCGGAAGGAGTCAAATCATAGGAGATATTTGTATGGGAGATATATATAAATCTGAACCGATGTGGCCTATTTTTACGAGAGCTATTCCCAGTTAAAATATATGACGTTTTGCTAAATTTGAAGAATATCTGTGGAAATATGTGGTTTCTAGAGCGGAAAAAGTAAAATCGGGAGCAAAATTTGTATTGGAGCTATATCTAAAACTGAACCGATTTTCTTCAAATTAAATAGCGTTCGTCCTTATCCCATAAAACTTCGTTGTGCAAAGTTTCATTTAGTTCTAACCACAAGTGCGACCTGGACTTTGATTACAAGAATAGATGGACAGACTGACGGACATCGCTAAGTCGCCTCAAAAAGTGATTCTAAATCGATCGGTATAATAAACGATGGGTCTAACTCGTTTCCTTTTGGGTGTTACAAACAAATGCACAGAGACATTATACCGTGTGGTGTGGGGTATAAGAATTGGGATATCTCAATTTTTTTTTGGCTTAGGCCACTATCATTCTAGCAGGCACATATATATATTAAAATAATTCTTCCTAAAGATAGCAATCTTCAAACAAATTTACATAAATACCATACATATTACATATTACTGTCGGTATTTTAATTCGTTGTTACGGAAGAAAGGTTTAACTTCGAATGGTTCCTCCCATTTTCAAAAGGACGAATTTCGAAAATCCATTATCTTTCTTTGAAGAAATTCGGTAAAGTATGTGATTTCTACAGCGGTTATCTTCAAATTGGGAGCGAACTTTGTATGGGAGCTATATCTAAATCTGAACCGATTTGACAGATTTTTACCAGAGATGTTTCTGCTTGATATATGAGCTGTGCCAAGTTTGATCAAAATCACTTAAATTATGTGTTTTCTAATGCAAACTAGTAAGGAAAGGCTAAAGTCGGGCGGGGCCGACTCTATGATACACTCCACTTTCTATCCGAATACAATTTAATTCGGTGAAAAAGTGAAAACGGGCAGGATTTTTGCATGCTGTAAATGTGTGTGTTTGACAAAAAATGTTAAATCGGAAAGGACATTTGTATGGGAGTATATTGAAATCTGGAACGAAATTGATGAAATATAATTCGTATAGTTTGGCCAAAATCGGTTAAACATTTGGGAGCAACGTTTGTATTTGCGCTATATCTAAATCTGAACCGATCTTAGCCACTTTCACCATAGGTTTTTTACTTGGATTATAAGCTGTTGTGCCAAATTTAAAGAAAATCGATCTAAAGCGGCAAAAGTCAAATCGGGAGCTACATTTGTTTGGGGGCTATATCTAAATCTGAACCGATCTTACCCAATTTTTGCATAGGTGTTTATAGTTGGATTATAAGATGTTGTGCCAAATTTAAAGAAAATCGGGTACAATATGTGGTTTCTAGAGCGGAAAATGTCAAATCGGGAGCGACATTTGTATGGGGGCTATATCTAAATCTGAACCGATCTTACCCAATTTTTGCATATGCGTTTATAGTTGGATTATAAGATGTTGTGCCAAATTTAAAGAAAATCGGGTACAATATGTGGTTTCTAGAGCGGAAAATGTCAAATCGGGAGCGATATTTGTATGGGGGCTATATCTAAATCTGAACCGATCTTAACCAATTTTTGCATATGTGTTTATAGTTGGATTATAAGATGTTGTGCCAAATTTAAAGAAAATCGGGTACAATATGTGGTTTTTAGAGCGGAAAATGTCAAATCGGGAGCGACATTTGTATGGGGGCTATATCTAAATCTGAACCGATCTTACCTAATTTCTGTATATGTGTTTCTAGTTGGATTATAAGATGTTGTGCCAAATTTAAAGAAAATCGAGTATAATATGTGGTTTCTAGAACGGAAAATGTCAAATCGGGAGTGACATTTGTATGGGTGCTATATCTAAATCTGAACCGATCTTACCTACTTTCTGCAATGGTGTTTATAGTTGGATTATAAGATGTTGTGCCAAATTTAAAGAAAAGCGGGTACAATACATGGTTTCTAGAGCGGAAAATGTCAAATCGGGAGCGATATTTGTATGGGAGCTATATCTAAATCTGAACCGATCTTACCCAATTTTTGCATAGGTGTTTATAGTTGGATTATAAGATGTTGTGCCAAATTTAAAGAAAATCGGGTACAACATGTCGTTTCTAGAGCGGAAAATGTCAAATCGGGAGCGACATTTGTATGGGGGCTATATCTAAATCGGAACCGATTTACCTCAAATTAAATAGCGATCGTCCTTGATCCACAAAACTTACTTGTGCCAATTTTTGTTAAGATCGGACTATAATTGCGACCTGTAGTTTGATTACAACAATAGATGGACAGACAGACAGACAGACAGACAGACGGACAGACAGACGGACAGACAGACGGACAGACGGACATTGCTAAATCGACTCAGAAAGTGATTCTAAGTCGATCGGTATGGTTAACAATGGGTCTATCCCGCTTCCTTTTGGGTGTTACAAACAAATGCACAAAGCCATAATACTCTCGTGGAGTGTATAAAAAGTAAAATCGGGAGCGACATTTGTATGGGAGCTATAGGAAAATAGGCTATAACATTTTCCGGCTATAGGCCGGAAAATGGTAAATAGAGAGTGCAATTTGTATGGAGGCTATATCTAAATCTGAACGGATTTGTCCTATTCTGCAAAATTTGATCAAAATCGCTTGAATTATGTGGCTTCTAGAGCAGAAAAGGTGAAATCGGGAGCAACATTTGTATGGGGGCTATATCTGAATCTGAACCGATCTGCTTCAAATTAAATAGCGTCCGTCCTTGACGTGCAAAAATCGTTTGTGTCAAGTTTCGTTAGAATTGGACAATAATTGCGACCTGTTTCGTGATTACAAGAATAGATGGACAGACAGACGGACATGGTTAAATCGATTCAAAAGGTGATTCTAAGTCGATCGGTATAATTAATAATGGGTCTATCTCGCTTCATTTTTGGGTCTATCTGTACAAACACATTATACCCTGTGGTGTAATGTGGGTATAAAAATCCCTAACGTTGCGCGCTAATGAAATGTTACATTCGGGTTAAGAATAGGTTTCATTATTTTTTCCCCGGAAGGGAAAAAGTAAACAAAAACCTGTAAAATCGACAAAAGTGTTCTAAGAGGAAAAAATAGTATCATTTTATTTCTTAGATATTTGAATACAAAAAACAGAATAAACAGAAATAAAAAAGCAGAATAACCTTATAGCTGGTCTGAGTGTCTTTTTACAGTGGGTCAAAGTTTTAATTTTTTGTCGAAACTAAGTGAAAATAAACGTTGTAAGTTGAGGAAGTTGAGAGAATTCTTATTGTCAGGCAATTTTGTGGAATTTTATGAGTATCATGTTTGTGGAAGATTTTAACCAAGTTGCTGCTCTCTTTGTGCGTCAATTTGTCCCCTATTTCGAGAAAATCATAAAAAGTCCCTTCAAAATATTAAATATTAAAAAGATATTCAACCTTGAATGTTTAAACACATTTCAAATGAATATGTATTAATAAAAGTTATGAAAAGTTTGAAGGATTATACACCTACACACACGTGCAATTTGTAGTTCTGTAAGCATTTCACTTTTGACAGTTGTTGCTGTTCATGCGGTGTTTTTTTTGAAATTTGCAAAAAAGACTTGCAACAACACACCCCCCCCCCCCTTCTCAAATTAATGGATGTAACTTCTCACATAAGTTTTTATTCGTTTATTTATAAACATATATACGAATGTACACGAATACGTATGTATGTGTCTTGCTGTAATCTGGGAAACTTTAATTCGTTTCGAATTGAATATATTTATTCACAATACATCAGACATTTGTTTGTTAATTTCATTTGTAGCTGTTGCATGAACTTAGCCGAGGACATTTATATTCATCACTGGAATGGAGAGTGTCTTTGCGTAAGCTTCCTCCGAGCCCTACTACTCGGAAATCAACTGATAAATGGTCCTCCTTAAAATTCATCTGTACATACTACGTATGCATGTAGGTTTGTGTTTGCTACATGGCGTCCATACAGATATACTGACACGTATTACATAATGGTATTAATATAATGCCTATGCAGGTAACACTCGTTGGATGCAAGACACATTTTAGTATGTCAACGGCTCGGATTTATTCGTCAGAAAGAGACTTCGATGAAGTGGAGTGAAATCATTTTGGTAACACCTTGAAATATCGACATGAGACCCTATAAAGTATAAATATTCTTGATAGTCATAAAATTCTAAGACGGTCTAGCCATGGCCGTTCGGCCATACATTGAAAGCACTCTAGCGTCTAAATTCTTCATAAATGTGTGTTACAATCGTAGATCGATCGGGATTGCAACTGAGCGAAATCGGTCCGAAGGGAAAATGTTTTTCCCTCACATGGGCAAAAAAGTACCCCTAATAACACCTAATATTTAGAGTATTTAAGAATGTCCGTTCAATATGTCTGCTTACATTTACTTGATATTTCCGTTATAGCATTAACGTGCACCATAAAGTGATTTTTGTAGGGGTGAAACAGGACAAAAAGGGATAACAATGGTACTTATCACACAGCAACAGCTAGAAACACGAAATTCGGTGTGTACATTCCTTTAACTGAGTAGTAGACACGTAAAATAAAATTATTTTTCCAAATTCGTACCTTAAATGGGGTCAAATAGGATCAGAGGGATAAATATGGTACCGACCAAAAGACTGCAGCTAGAATAATGAAATTCGGTGCATACATTCCTCTGACAGCGTAGGCAAGCAAAATAAAATGATTTTTCCGAGGTAAAATGGTAACAGAGGCTACAGCTAGAATATTAAAATTCAGTATACACATGACACTAATTGCGTAGACACGTAATTTTTTATAAATTCGTACTTTTAAGGAGGCAAAATGAGTAAATGGGGATAAAAAAATGAAAAAAAAAGCCGCTGCTGAAATCATAAAATTCTGACTGCATAGACGCATAAAATGGAAAGATTTTCCCACGACCGTACTTTATAATACCCTGCATCATGGGACGACGTTATACTAAGTATGTCATACCGTTTCTAATACTATGAAATATCGACCTGTGACCCATTATATGTATATTTTTGATTGTTATAAAATTCAAAGACGATCTAGCCATGGGGAAAGGAAATATAAATGGCACCAATTAAACGGCTGCAGCTAGAATCATGAAATTCAATACTTATACAATACTCTTAAAAGACTTTTATTGAGAAAATGTGGTAAAAGGGATAAAATATATAACAAGAACTGTGTACGTGAAAGAAAATAAAATTCGATAAATATAGAACTAGCCAATACTCCTCTGATTGCGCGGAAGACTGAAATTGGTAATTGTCGAAATCGGTACAAATGATAAACTGTGTTCTCTAACAACGAATGAAAATACCTTCAATAATTCTTCTGGGTTATTTAGTACTACCTTTATACTACCTTTTTATACACTCCACGAGAGTATTATGTCTTTGTGCATTGTTTGTAACACCCAAAAGGAAGCGAGATAGGCCCATTGTTAATTATACCGATTGGCTTAGAATCACTTTCTGAGTCGATTTAGCAATGTCCGTCTGTCCATCTATTGTTGTAATCAAATTACAGGTCGCAATTATAGTCCGACCGTAGCAAAAATTGGCACAAGCTAGTTTTGTGGATCAAGGACGAAAGCTATTTAATTTGAGGCATATCTGTTCAGATTTATATATAGCCCCCATACTAATGTCGCTCCCGATTTGACTTTTTGAGCTCTAGAAACCACATATTTCACTCGATTTGCTTCAAATCTGGCACAGTATCCTATAATTCAAGTGGAAACAGCAATGGTGAAAATCGGTCAGATCGGTTCAGATTTAGATAAAGCCCCCATACAAATGTTGCTCCCGATTTGACTTTTTCCGCTCAAAAAACAGGTTTCACTCGATTTGCTTCAAATTCAAATTCCGTCTGTCTGTCCGTCTGTCTATCTATTGTTGTAATTATGATACAGGTTGCAATTCTAGCCAGAACCAAACGAACGAAGTTTTTCGGGACAAGGACGAACACTATTTAATTTGGAGAAAATCGGTTCAGATTTAGATGTAGACCCCATACGAATTTCACTCCCGATTTGAATCTTTTCACTCTAGATACCACATATTTTAACAGATTTTCTTCAAAATTGGCAAAACATCTTATATTTCCACTAGAAACACCCAGGGTGAAAATGGTTCAGATCGGTCCATATTTACGTATAGCTCCCGCTATATATAATTTATATTTTTTCGCCCGAATTTTCACCGAATTTCTTCAAATTGAACATAACACGTTATATTTGAATTGGAAGACAGAGACTAGGGCATTCGTGGACTAGGGCATTATAAGTTAGTTTTCTGTCAAATGTTTGTAACACCAAGAAATAATCGAGCTAGACATTCCTTTAAGTATGCGGATCGGCTTAGAATCACCAGCTGAATCGATTTACTGATGTCTGTCTGTCCGTCTGCTGTCCATCTAAGCTTGTTTGCACTCTACAGGTCGCAATTGCTGTCCGATTATCATGAAATTTGGCAGACGTTACTTTTTTTGGCCAAGGACGATTGGTATTGAATTTGGAGAAAATCGGTTAGATTTAGATATAGCCTCCACACAAATATCCCTATAATTTACACTATTACTGCTTTAGAATACACACTTTACATGGGATCACGACCAAATTTTCAGGATCGTGTTATATTTGAACTAGAAACATCTCACGGGAAAGTGGACCACATGGGTCTATGTTTTGATATAGCCCCCTTACAAATGTACCTCCGATTTACAATATTACTGCTCTAGAATACACATTTTACATCGGATCTTGATAAAATTTTCCACACAATGTTACATTTATACTAGAAACACGAATTTTGAAAGCCAACTGTATAGGTCTATGTTTTGGTATAGCCCCCATACAAATGGGCCCCCAGTTTACACTATTATCGCTCTAAAACCCTTATCTTACATTGGATCTTGATACAATTATGCAGATCATGTTATACTTCAATAAAGAATATCTACTTTAAAAGGTCCACTTTTAAATGTAGCGCCCTCATTTTAATTATTACCTCTTTAGGACCCATATTTTACATCGGAAGTTTTTCAAATTTTGCAGATTATATTATATTTCAACTAAGAATACATACTATGAAAGTCAAATATATGGGTCCATATTTTGGTATAACCCCCATACAAATTGGCCCCCATTCTAATCTAATACAGCTCTAGATCCCATATCGTATGTGTATTGGATCTCGATACAATTTTGCATATCATGTCATATTTCAACTAAGAATACCTACTTTGATCTATATGGAAACACTTTTTAGCGCCCTTACAAATGGCCCTATTTTAATTTTTACCCCTTAAGGACGCAAATTTTACATCGGATTTTTTTCAAATTTTGCAGATTATTTTGGAATAACCCAAATGGGGCCCCATTCTACTCTATTACTCCATGTTGTAATAGACCCCCTTTCAAATGTCGATCCGATTCATCCTATTACTACTCTAAAATTTGTATTTGTCTGCCGGAAAATTGGATCAATT
The DNA here is from genome assembly GCA_947397865.1 of Polietes domitor. Taxonomy (NCBI): domain Eukaryota; kingdom Metazoa; phylum Arthropoda; class Insecta; order Diptera; family Muscidae; genus Polietes; species Polietes domitor. Next base: position 110,696 of record CANDYM010000425.1, read on the forward strand.
ATTATATAATTTACCATATTCGTTATGTATGACTACAGATGAATTTATAGTAACTGTATAATTTATATGAACTAAAGAGTGATTTTTTTGAGGTTAGGATTTTCATGCATTAGTATTTGACAGATCACGTGGGATTTCAGACATGGTGTCAAAGAGAAAGATGCTCAGTATGCTTTGACATTTCATCATGAATAGACTTACTAACGAGCAACGCTTGCAAATCATTGAATTTTATTATCAAAATGCGTGCTCTGTTAAGAAAGTTCAGAAAGAAAGAAATTGTGTTCAGCGACGAAGCTCATTTTTGGCTCAATGGGTACGTAAATAGGCAGAATTGTCGATTTTGGAGTGAATATCAGCCAGAAGCATTGCAAGAGCTACCAATGCATCCAGAAAAAGTCACAGTTTGGTGCGGTTTATGGGCTGGTGGCATCATTGGACCGTACTTCTTCAAAGATGATGCGAATCGTAACGTAACTGTGAATGGTGAGCGCTACCGTGAGATGATATCCAACTTTTTTTTGCCCAAAATGGAAGAACTGAACTTGGTTGACATGTGGTTTCAACAAGATGGCGCTACATGCCACACAGCTCGCGATTCTATGGCCATTTTGAGGGAAAACTTCGGAGAACAATTCATCTCAAGAAATGGACCGGTAAGTTGGCCACCAAGATCATGCGATTTGACGCCTTTAGACTATTTTTTGTGGGGCTACGTCAAGTCTAAAGTCTACAGAAATAAGCCAGCAACTATTCCAGCTTTGGAAGACAACATTTCCGAAGAAATTCGGGCTATTCCGGCCGAAATGCTCGAAAAAGTTGCCCAAAATTGGACTTTCCGAATGGACCACCTAAGACGCAGCCGCGGTCAACATTTAAATGAAATTATCTTCAAAAAGTAAATGTCATGGACCAATCTAACGTTTCAAATAAAGAACCGATGAGATTTTTCAAATTTTATGCGTTTTTTTTTTAAAAAAAGTTATCAAGCTCTTAAAAAATCACCCTATACATAAAATTGCTCCTATGAAACATCTGGGTATAGTAATAAAAGCGGGGTATATACGCAGGGAGTGGTGTAGGGTATTGTATAGTCGACCCCGCCCGACTTTAGCCTTTCCTTACTTGTTTTTTATTACATAGTGTATTTGGTGATCATTTCTACTAGACCGATTTCTACTAGTTTCTATTCTACTACTAGACATAATAAGTCAAAAAATCAAAATTTTTCAGGAGAACGGAAATAAATTATTTTTATACCCTGCACCTTAGAATGGAGAAATATTCTCATGAAGCCCCAAAGAGCACATATATATATATTCTAAGTCCTGGTAAAATTCTAAGACGATAGCAGATTCATTTACGAACGAAATTCGCTAGGGGAATCAAATACAATATGCCACAAATCCAAATCTATAAACGACGTTACGTATTATTCTTTATTTATTTTTATTTTCTGGAGACTTGAGATTATTCTCCAACTTCGATGTAATATTATTCATATAACCACCCCTCCCTTAACTCGTGTCTGAACAACACTACTGCAATTTTTATTTTATTCATAATTTGCAATCGTTTGTAGTCAATTCTATTGTAGAATAAGTTGATATTTTGAAGTTCGCACTTTTAAGGGACAAAATGAGAAAAGAGGTATATTTTCCCATACGGCTGAAGGTAAAATCATGAAATTCATTGTATACATTCCTCTGACAGGCTAGACTCGTAAAATAAAATATTTTTAGGAATACGGCCGAGGGAGATAAAATTGGTATCAACCATAATAAAAAGATACCAATAATAAAGAGATACGGTGCAATACACTCCTTGGTGGAGAGTACGTAAGATTCGGTCCGGTCGAACTTAACATCATTTTACTTGTTAAGATTGCGGCTGCGGTAAATTATTTTTATACCCTCCACCTCCAGGATGGGGGTATACTAACATTGTCATTCCGTTTGTAACACCTTGAAATATTGACCTGAGACCCTATAAAGTATATATATTCTTGATCGTCAAAAAATTCTAAGACGATCTAGCCATGTCCGTCCGTCTGGCCGTCTGTTGAAAGCACGCTAGCATCTAAACGAAAGGAGCTAGGACGTCCAAATTTTCCATAAATGCGTCTTATAGTCGTAGATCGGTTGGGATTGAAATGGGGCGAAATCGGACCAAAGGGAAAAATTTTTCCCTCACAAGGACTAAAGATACCCATAATAATCCCTACTATTTTAGCGTATTTAAGCATGTTTTTTGAATATGTCTGTTTATATTTGCTTGATATTTGGCATGCGTATTACCCTTATAGCAAAAAACTGCACCATAAAGTGATTCTTATTTGTAGGGGGTGAAATGGGGCAAAAAAGGGATAAAAATGGTACACATTAAACGACAACAGCTAGAAACACCAAATTCGGTGTGTACATTCCTCTAATTGCGTAGATACATGATATTAAAGTATTTTTTCAAATTCGTACTTTTAAGGGGTAAAATGGGAATAGAGTGATAAAAATGGTACCAACCTAACGGCTGTACATAGAATAATGAAATTCGGTGTATACATTCCTCTGATTGCATAGACAAGTAAAATACACGGATTTTTTAAAATTCGTACTTTTTGCGGTTAATATGAAAAAAGGGGATAAAAATAGTACCAATAAAATGACCGCAGCTAGAGTCATGAAATTCGGAGTATACATTCCTCTGACTGTGTACACACGGAAAATAAACTGATTTTTCGAAATTCGTAGTTTTTGGGGACAAAATAGAAAAAGGGGATAAAAATAGTACCAACCAAATGACCGCAGCTAGAGTCATGAAATTCGAAGTATACATTCCTTTGACTACGTAGACATGAAAAATAAAAGGTTTTTTCCAAATTCGTACTTTCAAGGGATACAATGGGTACGGAGGGATAAAAATGGTACCAACCAAACGGCTACACATGGAATAATGAAATTCGGTGTATGCATTCCTGTGATTGGGTAGACATTTAAAGGTTTTTTCGAAATTCGTACTTTTTGGGGTTAAAATGAAAAAATGTGATAAAAATAGTACCAATTAAATGACCGCAGCTAGAGTCATGAAATTCTGAGTATACATTATTCCTCTGACTGCGTAGACACGGAAAATAGACGAATTTTTCGAAATTCGTACATTTTGGGGTTAAAATTGAAAAAGGGGATACAAATAGTACCAACCAAATGACCGCAGCTAGAGTCATGCAATTCGGAGTATACATTCCTCTGATTGCGTAGGAATCGGAAAATAAACGAATTTTTCGAAATTCGTACTTTCAAGGGATACAATGGTACAGAGAGATAAAAATAGTACCAACTAAATGACTACAGCTAGAATGATGAAATTCTAATTGCGTAGAAACGCCAAGGGGGTAAAAATGGTACCAACCACATGGTCGCAGCTGGAATTATGGAATTCGGTGTATACATTCCTCTGCCTGCATAGACCCGCAAAATAAAAAGTTTTTTTTTCCAAATTTGTTCCTTTTCTATTATGGCAAAAATTGGTTGAATCATGAAGTTAGGTTATTCTGCACTATGTACGTCTGATAATGGATTTTTTTGTACTTTTGGAATTAAAATAGAATGAAAATATAACCAACTGTAGCTCCCACTATCTATCAATATTTATGGTATTTAAGCTTTTTGAAAATATAAATATAAAAATATTTATTTTTTGATTTGAAATAAATAATGGTTTGAAATAATTAAAATATTATATTTTTTTATAAAATTATTTTTTCAATATTTGTATTTGTTTTGGTTTGCCTATATTAAAAAATTATATTTTCCTGTAATATTACTGCACTTCTACGAAAACCGACAACCTCTGTGGAATGCAATCCATGGTGGAGGGCATATAAAGTTCGGCCCGGCCGAACTTAACGCCGTTTTTACTTGTTTTTAACTTTTTTCTTTTCTGGCATCTTTATACTGACTTTAAAAGTTATATCTAACTAGCTGAACCACGCCCGCTTCGCCAGGCAAAAAAAAAAGAAAAAAAAAACAAATTGTAAAATTAAAATCAGGTTTCATATTGATATTCTGGTGGTTCCAATTTGCAGCCTTTTAGCTAAGAAACACTTTTGCCATGCCCCCACCGCCCACGAAACGAAAATTCAAAATCCGGCATCGTATTTATCTTTTTCGTGGTCAGTAATGTATATGGTCAATTTTCAGCCATCTAGCTCTCAAAAACGCTTTTGCTGCGCCCCTCTGCCCACAAAACGAAAATCCAAATTTCGGCATCAAATTGTTCTTTCTCGTGGTCAGTAATATATATGTACAAATTTTCAGACTTTTAGCTCTCAAAAACACTATTACCACGCCCACTCTGCCCACAAAACGAAAAACCAAATTTTGGCATCAAATTGATCTTTCTCGTGGTCAGTAATATATATGTACAAATTTTCAGACTTTTAGCTCTCAAAAACACTATTGCCGCCACTCCGCCCACAGAGCAAATTTTTAAAAATTCTATAGCCTATAGTTCCTTCCAGACCTGCATCTATCTGTACTAGGGTTTGGGGTCCGGGAATTTCCGAATCGTTTTTCCCGGGAATTCCCAAAAAAATGTGGACGAGAAAAATTTTCAATTTCCCGGGAATACAGAAATATAAAAAAAATATTTTATTGATTATTTTGAGCACTAATTTGGAAGTGAAAATTTTAGATATATTTCAAACTCATATATTTAGATTACTGACAATAATAATGAGTATTTGTTTATATTATATTACTACAAATAAAACATTATAAATTCGCTAAGACGCCATTTTTTGCGAAACCCAGCTAGGGGAATACAAACATTTTGTGAGGATATTTGCAGGATCTTTATTTTGAAACAAAAATATCACACTGACAATACTATAACTGCCGTTGTATCAATACTTAACGCTTTGTGCTATCTGGTTTAACTTTAAATTTCTTGTTTCTTGGAAGAATCGACGAAATAAAAGGTGAAAATCTTCTTAAAGAACAATTTATTTTGCATAGGAAATCAGTAAGAAATGGTGTAAAAATAGGGATACAATTAAAAATGTTCACCTGGAATCTTTCAAGAGAAATCTATAGGGTAGGCCATTTAACGTTTTTAATTCGAACTACCGATTACGTTGACTTTGAAAGGTGCATTGCATGCATTCTTATTTTTATTTCCAGGTTTATATTTGACATTTGCAAAATGGAACGCAAACATACATTTTTCGTGTTTTCAGATGAAGCTCATTTGCATCTCGGTGGCTATGCAAATAAGCAAAATTGCCGTATATGGGGTTCATAGAACCCATACGTGACTATTGAGATGCCAATGCATCCACAACGAGTTAATATTTGGTGTGGATTTTGAGCTGGCGGCATCATTGGACCATGTACTGAAAAATTCGATTGATCAGATGAGGTACTGACGAGCCACTCGTGGTAGTCATATGAATGATACAGTGTTCCATTATTAAACGACAAAGTTCAATCTTTCCAATAAAACTAGAAATGTAAAAAAATAATCAGTACTTTTTTATAGCCGATTCTAATTTAAAATGTTAAATGGCCCACCCTATAATAGGAATATAAATACATCCTACTGTATGTTTAAATGACTCTTTATAAGGGCAAATAATTAATGGACTATTGAATGTTTTTTTTTATGAATTTATTTAATTAATATTATTTTTTTATAATGTTAATTTCATACAGTTTAGAATATTTTCAACCTCTTTCTGTAAAATATTTTCGTCCCTTTTTTAAATTAAATACGTCATAGCATTCTCCGTCATACCAGTTGCTTGTTTCCTTATTTATTTTTATACCCTCCACCTAAGCATTTTTTAAATTTCTGCTTTTTATGAACTTGAAATTTGTTGCGTATATTCCTCTTCCTCTTGACATAAACATTCGTTTTGAATGTGTAGCATGTCAGAATTTTAAAAAAGCACACCAGTTACTAAATGTTGATATTTTAAACGATATTGGATATACCTAAAATAAATAATTTTTTCCCGGGAATTCCCGGGATTCCCAGGAATGAAACCTTCCATTCCCGTTTTCCCGGGAAATGAAAAATTCCGGGAAACCCCAAACCCTAATCTGTACTGAAAATTTCAACAACATCGGTTCAGCCGTTTAATCTTGATTGCGGAACAAACAAACAGACAGACAGACAGACTTACACTAGAAGGATTAAAAAACATATTGTTACGGACACAAGAAAGTATGAACAAACAGCTCATCTCCATATCAGATGTTTTAGAGAAAATTATGATGAAAATATTTTCTGCATGAATATCAACTCATATAAGAAAGTTGTAGTCGGCAAAGTATTGGACTGGAATACATCTTATGTGGACAAATGATGTTAGAGACGCAAACTACTTTTTTAAACGTTTAACTTATAACATTTTATGCAACAAAAAGTAGTGAAGCCTCGTTCAGTCAGTGTCACCTGTACCCGCCTATATGTACATTCACGGCCAAACGAGAACGTCTGCTGCGAGCAAATCTTACTAAATAACACACATTTAATCAATTGATTTCGATCATTCGTAGCCACTGTGGTCGGGGTCGGGGCGGGACAAGGCGACAGAGTGCGTAAGACGGCATTTGTAACGAAATCATCTAAATTGGATTTCTTAAATTACTTTCACTTTTCTGTAACTATTTTCTTCGGCTACACCTTCGTCATGCCCCCGTCCACATTCACATCCAGAACATCGCCAACATTTATTTTATGTCTGTCCGCATGTCTTTCTGCCTGTTGGCTAAAGTTCCTTTTAACTTTGAGACTGGGGACACGATTTATCTTCTGAGTTTGGCCTTTGCAGCCAAACGATTTGAAACACAAATATTTCCAGTGCTGCGAAAGAAATAATTTAAATCGTAGAGTTTTATTATAATTTATATAAATAAATTTAATTACGGGGAAAACGGATGTTGCTGATATCACAACAGACATTTACTTGTGTCTGATTTATTCCTCGCCTGTGCTTGTTTTTCATTCGTTTTCAAATTAAGTCGAGCGTAACTCGACTTTGTTTCCTTCCCAGCATCTGTTGGATGTATCCTGGCGAAAGCAAAATTGCGTATACACTTATAAAGGATAACAAATGGAAGGCAGGAAGGAGCCCTAAGAATCCAAAAAGATTTGGTCGAAGGAAATAAAACCGGAACACTTGATTTCATGTACGAATGCATGTTTTAAGGATAGGGTACGGTTTGTTATGACACAAAATGGTTATACCCCAGCATAAATTCTCATTACCAATTAATGTTTTGGGGGTAAGGCAAATGTAAAGACATCATCATCATCACTTACAAAATCATTAACCATGAATTACCATCGAAATTATTTCTATACAGGAATATATACCGCCTAGCAATAAGTGCTTACCGGACTCAGTCACATCAAGAACTTTTTATACTAACTTTGTCATTACGTTTGTAATACCTTAAAATATCAACCCTATAAAGTATATATATTCTTGATCGTCATAAAATTCTAAGACGATCTAGCCATGCGTTCGTCCATCTGTTGAAAGCACGCTACCATCTAAACTGGGATTGTAACTGGGCGAAATCGGACCAGAGGGAAAACATTTTCCCTCTCAAGGACTGAAAATGCCCCTAATATTTTAGAGTATTTAAGCACGTTTTTTCAATATGTCTGCTTCTACATACTTCATATTGGGTATGCGCATTCCCCCTATAACAAAAACGTACACCATAAAGTGATTCTAATTCGTAGGGGGTGAAATGGGGCAAAAAGGGATAAAAATGGTGCCTATTAAACGAAAACAGCTAGATACACAAAATTCGGTGTGTACATCTCTAATTGAGAATATATATACTAGATCGTACTTTTAAGGGATAAAATGGGAATAGAGGGATAAAAGTGGCACCAAACAAAAGGCAGCAGCTAGAATGATGAAATTCGGTGTATATATTCCTCTGATTGCATAGACATGGGATTTTTCGAAGTTCGTACTTTTTGGGTAAAAGGTAAATGGTAAAAGGGGTTAAAAATTGTACCAACCTAATGACCGCAAAGTCATGAAATTCGGAGCATACATTACTCTGACTCCGTAGACACGAAAAATAAATGGTTTTTTCAAATTCGTGCTTTCAAGGGATAAAAATGGTACCAGCTAAACTGCTACAGCTAAAATGATGGAAAACAAGTAAAAACGGCGTTAAGTTCGGCCGGGACGAACTTTATATACCCTCCACCAATGATTGCATTCCACAGAGGATGTCGATTTTCATAGAAGTGCAGTAATATTACATGAAAATATATTTTTTTTTATATAGCCAAATCAAAACAAATACAAATATTAAGCAAATATTTTTTTTATATTTATTTATAATATTTTTATTATTTCAAACCACGCTTATAAGGCAAGGCTACCAATACGTCAGTTCAAAAAGTAAATATTCTTGTATTTATATTTTCAAAAAGCTTAAATAC
>CANDYM010000426.1:0-18116 GCA_947397865.1 Polietes domitor
TCGGTTTAGCCGATTGACATTTTCTTACTTGTTGCATATAGATTTTGTTGACATTTTATATATCAATATTGTTGGTCATAACCGTTTATATTTAATTAACTTTACTTTACTTTACTAACCTTTTACTTTACTAACCTTCCACAGTAGAAATTATGAAGGATGGAAATTACATTTGTCTCATATAAACGCCTCAATTGATAATAACGAAATTTCCCAATGACTGTTAAAAGGGATAAAAATAGTACCATTGCTCTGACTAAAAGGGCTGTGCGCCCAGAATCTTGAAATTTCGTTCGTACTTTTGCATTATAGAATGACCTATAAGTTTTTCTATATATTTGGTATGCGCATTCCCCTTATAGCAAAAATGTGCTATAAGGGGTGAAATGGGGCAAAAAGGGATAAAGAACGACATTCCCCTAATTGAATAGATACAGAATATAAAAGTATTTTTTTCAAATTCGTATTGCGTTGACAGATCATACTAATTTTTTTCCATAACCAAAAAGCGAAAAGTAAATTCGTATATAAAAATGTTATAGTAAAAACCATTAGGTATTTATACGAATCCATTTTATATCGCTATATGTAATTTCAATCATGCCAAACAACCCATATTTGCAATTTTGAACAAATATTCATTCGCAAGATAAAACATTCTTTCATTTTGTATAGATACCACTTTATTTTTTGAGATTATATATTTTTGATGAAATGCTTTTGAAGTAATACATAGTTGTGTGTGTGCGTTTCTCTCTGTGCAGCAAAATCTTTAAATTGTTATACGGGCTTAAGCAGCGAGGGTAGTATGATAATTTCATATTTGTGCTGCATAAGTAATTGAAATGTGGTAACAGAGATACTCCAGAGGTCTATTCACTAAATAAAAAATAACAAGTATGAAAAATTAAAATAACAAATTCAATATCACCCAAATAGAAATAGACTAAAATATAGAATATTTCAGATAAAGAAACAATCCACAACATTTCTCATATAAAAATATACGGAACAGAAAAAAATAATTACACTGTCCAACAGCTTTTTAGCAACAGAGTAGCGACCCTATAATTGAGAAAGAAAATGAGTAGATCATTTTTGTGGAATAAACATGTGGTCCAGCTGATCTAAGTTTCTTTTTACAGTGGGTCAAATTTTTATTGTCAGAACTAAAGGGTGTCCCAAGAAGAGCGCAATTTTTTAATTTTAAATAAAATACAGATATTTAAAAAAAAATCGTGAAACTTTATTATATCGTAAAGTAGACAGAATGAGGTTATGTATGGAACAATATATCGTGCAGATGGCCGCCGCGGCTTTGCTGGCATGCACGCGATCTTTTATTGAAATTTTCAATGACCGTTTTGCATGAATGCTGCGGTATTTCATTAATGCAGCGTCCAATTTCGTCTTTTAAGGCTTGAGTCGTCGTCGGCTTATTCGCGTAAACCATCGACTTCAAAAAACCCCAAAGAAAAAAATCTAATGGTGTTAAATCGCACGATCTAGGCGGCCAATTCTGATCTCCTAAACGCGAAATAACACGACCGGGAAATGACTGATGCAGCAATTGAATTGTTTCTCTTTGGCTGTATGACATGTGGCGCCGTCTTGTTGGAACCACATGCCCTCCACATTCATTTCTTCAATTCTAGGCAAGAAAAAACTGGTTATCATTTCACGATACCGAACACCATTGACTGTTTGCGCTTGACCTGCCTCATTTCCACACAGTGACACGTTGAGGATGCATTTGCTTCTCGTGAATCACTCGAGGATTTTCCGCACCCCAAATGCGACAATTCTGCCTATTGACGAAGCCATCAAGATGAAAATGGGCCTCGTCACTGAAGATGATTTTATCGGCAAAATCAGCATTTTCATTTTGTCTCTCCAATACCCAATTAACGAACTCCCTTCGCTGTCCATGGTCAGTTGGCTTCAGTTCCTGAGTCAATTGAACTTTGTATGCATGAAGATGCACATCACTAACAGACCCAGTTTCGGCAAATTTATCCATTAATCTCTTTACAGTTGACTCTTTTGGAGCATTATTGTGACCCCAAATTGATCGCAATTTGCGAACTGTAGCCGCAAAACTTTCACCATTTTGGTAAAACAATTTCACAATGAGAATGCGTTGTTCATTCGTGTAGCGCTCCATTTTTACTAACCTCGTACCTTCTACTAACCAACAATAACAATTGTTCAAATGTCAAACAATGACACTGCCAGATTTAAAAATTGCGTTCTTCTTGGGACACCCTTTATATTGTGGAATTTTATGAGGCTCATTTTTGTGGAAGTACTAAAGCTGCTAGCTTCCTCTCTTTACGGGTAAATTTTACACATTTTTCTAGAAAAAAAGGATATTAACGGATTAAAATGTTCTAAGCAAAAATTTCAGGGGGAGATCACGAAAAACACTAACATTGCAAATAAAGCTCTCCACGCTTAAATATCTAAATAACACGTCAACTTATAAAGGGGTTTCCAATAGGTACTAGACAACTTTGAAACTGTTACTTTCCTTTTTTCATTTTCATCATGGTAAAGTACACGATCGACCAACGTATCCAAACTATGAAAATGTACTACCGAAATTCGTAGTCGATGACGGCAACTTTAAGAGCGTTAACTCCAATTTGCGGTCGTTACTCTCGCCCTAGTAGACAAGCAATAACGAGTGTAGTGTTTTACTTAGTCTATATATTCATTGTATGATGCTGCCGTGCCAGTGAGACAACGGTTGGTCGAAGTGACGTCCGTAGCAAACGACCCAAATCAGTGGATTACGCGATTTTCTCAATGTCTGGACATCGCCAAGACCACTTTATGGCGAATTTTGCGTAAGGATCTTGGTTTACATCCATGCAAGATCAAGCTGACTCAAGAATTGAAGCCGAAACATGGACTTGGACGACATGTGGTTGCAACAGGACGGTGCCACAAGTCACACATCAGACGTTACAATCGATTTATTGAAGAGTAAGTTTGGTGAGCGTGTTATCTCAAGAAATGAACCAGTCAATTGGCCGCCTCGTTCGTTCGATTTAACGCCTCTAGACTTTTTTATTCGGGGCTACTTGAAATCATTGGTCTATGCCAACAAGCCGACGAACTCACAGGAAGAACTCACAGCCAACTTTGAACGCGAAATAGCGGCCGTTACGGACGAAATGTGTGACCGCGTCATAGCAAATTGCGTCCAACGATTCGACCGCTGCCGACGTGCCCGCGATGGCCATATGAACGAAGTCGAAGTCCATTCATAAATGTTTTGATTGTATTTCAAGTCGATCATAAAGCTTTTGCATTATTATTGGTTTGCGTTTTATTTTAAAAAAATTGTCAAGTCCTTATTGGAAAATCCTTTACAACAAAATTACTAGGACAAAAATTCGTTCATGTTTTTTGGAAATCGAACTTTTTCGTCAAAAAATGAGCACGTCCAACAAAAAATACAAATTGGATATTTTTGCAAATTTTTCATTTCCGCGGGAGATATGACTGAAATTGTTTGTTTGCATGGCATTATTGTTTTGTAAATCTCTCGCGATCTAACCAACATTTATCCTATTTCACTCTTATTTTAGCCGTATTTTTTTTTTTTACTGATATCCTACCGTCACCTATCAACACCATCGCCCTCCTCTGGACACGGTCAAGTAGCTACAGTGATGAAGCTGGAGCACCCGACCATATATGGGAGTTGTATTCCATCTTTGGTCTGATGTAGGTAGTGTAGATATTGAGAAGATCAGAGGGTGTGAAATATTTCTTACATCTTTTTAAAAAGCCTAAACATTTGAATGCTTCTTTCGACACATCAAATACATGTTTTGTCCAACGAACATCACATTGTATTTTTATGCGAAGAACAACGAGAGCATCTGATTGCTCAATATCTACACCGTTCATTAAAATCGACGACACGGTTGGATCAGTGAATCGCTTGTGAGACTACAAGGAGCACTTGGCCTTACGTGCGTTAAAATCTACTCTATTCTCTCGACCCCGTTCAGAAATAGCCAGTATATCCTGGCTAAGTGACTCATCCATCAATCGCCTTTTATCCTCAATTTCTTGACGACTTGGTCTATGATCGAATGAATATGAATGACAGACGTTGCTGTCATCCGCGAATGAGTATATTGGATTCAAAGTCCGATCCAAGAGGTCGTCGATGAAAATAAGAAAAAGGGAGGGGAAAAGACAGAGCCCTGTGGTACTCCTGCGGTTAACCTATGCTCATCGGATGAGAACCCATCTACAACAACACGTATAGTGCGATCTCTGAGGAAGCTCGATATAAATCGAGAGAAGTCACTACCAACACCAAAAGCGATAAGCTTTGATATGAGTGTGCCGTGCCAAACTCTATCAAAGGCCTTGGAGATATCTAGAGCAACGACCTTACTCTCACCAAGCTTGTGAATAGATCTATTCCACTTTTCGGATAGGAGTGTCATCAGGTCTCCCGTAGATCGATTCCTACGGAAGCCATACTGTCGATCATTAAGTAAGTCATTAGTTTCTAAATACCTCACAAGATGGTGGTTAACCATACTCTCCATAACCTTCGAAAGCGCTGAGCAAATCGCGATCGGTCGATAGTTAGCAGGATTATTAGCCTCACCTTTTTTAGGGATGGGCTGGATGTTCGCAATCTTCCAACGCGCTGGGAAAACCCCTGCACGGTATGCAAGGTTGAAAAGATTACGAAGGGGACGGGCAAGCGTCGAAGAGCACTTACATAGGACAAGTGCTGAAATGTCATCCGAGCCTGGAGATTTATTTACGTCGAGATTTGCGAGAACCCTTTTAACTCCACGTGTTCGAAAAAATATCTGAGGCATGGAACTAGATACATTTTCGATCACGGGGAGTGGTTGATTGCTTTCCGGCAATGATGAATTCCTTGCAAACATTTCAGCCAATAGGTTAGCTTTGTCAACCGGGCTAGTGAATATCTGGTCATCTTTAACAAGAGTTGGGATAGATGAGGAGTTATCCTTTACTCTTCTCACAAATGACCAAAAGCTCTTACTTCCCCTGGGAGAAGCAAGAACTTTGGCACGAAGACGTTGTTCGTACAGAAACTTTTCACGTCTAAGTACCCTGGCACACATGGTTAAAAAGTGTTCCAGATTTAGGATATATCGTTCATCAAATTTATTTACAACTTTGTTATCTTTGGTGACCCTCATTGAAATTTTCCGGCAAAATTGTTCGTAAAACATTTTAATCATTAAATGTCCTTTTCGAAAGGACTTTTCGTGATTTTCTCGAAAAAAAAGGTCAAATTGACCCATAAAGAGAAGAGTTAGATTATTAAGATCTACCACAAAAATGATCCTCGTGAAAATCCACAATATAGTTCTGATAAGAAGAATTCTCTCAGACATGCTCCCTTCGATAAAAAATTACGACTTCGACCCACTGTAAAAAGGAACTCAGACCAGCTGGACTATAAGTATATTCTGCAAAATGGTATACTCAACATGCCCTTTCAGAATTATAGGTTCCCTATTCTGTTCAATTCAAATTGTCCTACTTTGTTGGTCAGTGCTGTTTTTAATGTGAAAGTTTGTATTCTATATTCGAAAATCGTTCAAAATTTTCAAAATTTAATAATAAATGTCGTCCTTGAATTATTCATAGAGAAGAGCTTTCTTCTGAACATTTTCTCTAGAATTATATTTAAAGTCAAAAATTAATTTTTCATAAAAAAACACTTAATAATTACTTGGTAAAATAGTATTTGGTAGAGAACACCATTGGGACATTAAGAGACTGTGGCCATGTATTTTCATACTACCCTCGTGTGTAATGGAATGTGAATATGTATGTATCAGCTGGAATCATCATGCAAATCTTGATTTTTATACGGTACGGGTTGCACTCTGCTACTCTCTTTGACTGGCAAGGTTACGATGGTTGGTTGGATGGTATGTCTGTTTGTATGCATTCGATGCTCTTGCCTTGTCTTTGCTCTGCTCTGCTTTCTTGGTTCTTGGCTAATAAATTAGAAAAATAACAAGTAGTAGCAGAGCGGTGGAATCAAGTACAACAACAAAAGATGAAAACGGATTCAACAAAATTGTAATGAAAGGTTAAATCGTGTAGAGTAAGTCTGTTTGATTACAACAAGGACAAAAACAACAAAAAAGACAACAACATCGACAACCAACCAAACTGAACGGACAGAAAGAAAAGGCGGAGCAAGAAATGAAAGAAGAAAAATATATGACTTGGCATTGCTTGAAGACATGAATCCAAATGCTGCTGAAGCGGCGATGGTATCAAACAGAACTCAAAGTCTCGATCTCGCTGTGCAGACTAAAGAGACTATGGATGCTGCCAAACCCGTAGCCGAGAATATTCGCCAAACGTCAGCTCAAGTAAGTGCAATTTTACGCTAAAATTAATTTTAAATTATGCATAAACGAACGGAGGGAACGGATGTAGCGAATGAGTGTTGGATTTCACCCAACGCCTGCCCTCATCCACACCTACCTCTGCTGCTGCTCGTGCTTGCTTCACAGGAAGTAAAGAGTGATTTTTTTGAGGTTAGGATTTTCATGCATTAGTATTTGACAGATCACGTGGGATTTCAGACATGGTGTCAAAGAGAAAGATGCTCAGTATGCTTTGACATTTCATCATGAATCGTCTTACAAACGAACAACGCTTGCAAATTATTGAATTTTATTATCAAAATGCGTGCTCTGTTAAGAAAGTTCATTGCGCGCTTCCATTTTATGGTCAGTTTAATCGACCCACTGAAGCGGCTATTCGGGCTATTGTGACTAAATTTCGCACCAAATTTACATTGTTGGACATTAAACCACCAACACGCTTACGTAGAGTGCGAACTGAAGAAAATATCGCAGCTGTATCGGCCAGTGTTAATGATGACCACCAATTTTCGATTCGTCGCCGTTCGCACCAATTGGGTCTCTGTTACTCAAAAACGTGGAAATGCCAAAATTGGACTAAGCGGACGGACCACCTAAGACGCAGCCGCGGTCAACATTTAAATGAAATTATCTTCAAAAAGTAAATGTCATGGACCAATCTAACGTTTCAAATAAAGAACCGATGAGATTTTGCAAATTTTATGCGTTTTTTTTTAAAAAAAAGTTATCAAGCTCTTAAAAAATCACCCTTTATAAAGCCGTCGTATTAACTAAGAGAGCGGGTGTCTGATAGTTGCTGGTTTGGTTGTTTGTCTGTGGTTGTATGATTCGTTTGTTCCCTGGTTTGTTAGTTGGTCTAACAGGGGTATCGCGATATGTATGCGTATGTATGTGTCTGTCCAATTCTCTAATGACAGTCAGATTCACAGTGGGGGAGATTTCTTAAAAGCAAAGGGGGACATTGTTAGAGATGAAGAAACAGCAACATTATTTTTATTTATATTGTTCCTGCAGAAGCAAATTTCGGTTATATTTCGCATCTAATGACCTCTCCGGTATATCCACTCCAAAATTTCCAATTTGTCAATACAAAAATGTTTATTTTCAAAAATTCCCAAAACACAGAAAACCGATTACAAAATGTTTAGCTTATTTTTTACTCGGAAAGTATTACCACACCCCTGCGGAAATAGCGACCATTTTAGAAAAAAAATCATTTTTTTAACAAATTTCTCCACTTTGGGAATTTGGAGATTTTGATCAACAAAAATGATGCGGGTATACTAACTTTGTCAATTAATTTTTAACACCTTGAAACATTCACCTGAGACCTGAGACAATCTAGCCATGTCCGTCCGTCTGTCCGTCGACGAAATCGGTCCAGAGGGAAAAAAATCCCTCACAAGGACTGAAAATATCCCTAATATTTCAAGTATTTAAGTATGTCAGCTTATATTTGCTCGATATTTGGTATGCGCATTCCCCTTATAGCAAAAACGTGCACCATAAAGTGATTTTTATTTGTTGTGGGTGAAATGGGGCAAAAAGGGATAAAAATGGTACCCATCAAACGACAACAGCAAGAAACGCGAAATTCGGTGTGTTCATTCCTCAAATTGAGTAAATTCATAATATAAAATATTTTTTCCAAATTCGTACTTTTATAGTGTAAAATTGGAATAGGGGATAAAAATGGTCCCAACCAAACGGCTGCACCTAAAATTATGAAATTCGGTGTATACATTCCTCTGATTGCGTTGACGTAAAATAAACGGATTTTTCGAAATTCGTACTTTTTAGGGTTAAAATGAAAAAAGGATAAAAATTGTACCTACCAAATGACCGCAGCTAGAGTCATCAAATCCGGATTTTGCATTCCTCTGACTGCATAGACACGACAAATTAAAAAGGTTTTTCTAAATTCGTACTTTCAAGGGATACAATGGGAACAGAGATGAAATTCGGTAAAAAGATCGGTAAAGAGATTTTAGAAACTCGTACTATTAAGGGGGTGAAATGGGACAAAGGGGATAAAAATGGTACCAACCAAATAGACGCAGCTAGAATCATGGAATTCGGTTTATACATTCCTCTGACTGCATAGACACGTGGAACAAAAAGATTTTTCGAAATTCGTACTTTTTACTTTTACGGCACAAATAGGTTAAATCATGAAGTTAGGTTATTTTGCACTGTGTACGTGAGATAATGGATTTTCACAATTTGTACTTTTGGAATTAAAGTAGAATGAAAATACAACCAACTATAGCATCCACCATCTACCAATATTTATGGTATTTAGGATTTTTGAAGATTGCTGACTTATACATATTTGTTTTTATACCCTACACCCAAAAGGAGGCGAGATAGACCCATCGTTTATTATACCAATCGACATAGAATCACTCTTTGAATCCATTTAACAATGTCCGTCTGCTTGTCCATCTATTCTTGTAATCACGATAAAGGTCGCAATTATTGTGCGATTCTAACGAAACTTGACACAAACGACTTTTGCATGTCGAAGACGGATTTTAAGCAAATCGGTTCAGATTTAGATATAGCTCCCATACAAATGTAGCTCCCGATTTGATTTTTTCTGCTTTAGAAGCCACATAATCGAAGCGATTTTGATCAAATTTTGCACAGCCCCTTATATCCAAGTTAGAAATATCTTTGCTAAAAAGAGGCGAACTCGGTTCAGATTTAGATATAGCCACCATACAAATTTCGCTACCTATTTTACATTTTCCGGTCTATAAACAGTAAATTTAAACTGATTTTGTTCAAATTTGGCTTAACACCATATATTTCAACTAGAAACATTTCTTGAGAAAATTGATAAAATCGGCTCAGAATTATATATAGCTACCATACAAATTTCGCTCCCGATTTGAGGTTAACCGCTGTACGAACCACATACCTAAACCGATTTTCTTCAAATTCGGCAGGACATCTTATAATTACACTACAAATATCTGTGGTAAAAGTGGATGAGATCGGTTCAGATTTATATATAGCTTCCATACAAATGAAGTTCACATTTCACCGAACTGAAATGTAGTGGAGTAGAAAGTGTCATATAAACGTAATGGTAGCCTTGCCTTATAAGCGAGGTTTGAAATAATGAAAATTTTATATAGGGTCCGCCAAATAACTTTTTTTTGAAAATGCTATAAAAAACTACTAAATATTTTCTCAAATTTCTTTTTTTATTTGAAAGTACAATCCTTCCGGTTAATAATGGAAAATAATTTCATTCGCATGGCTGCCTCGGTATCCCACAAATAATAGTCCAACGGTTGAATAGTTGAAAAAAAAAAAAAAAACGTTAGATGGCGGACCCTATAAATTATTTTTTCAATGTTTTTATTTGTTTTGGGTTGGCTATATTAAAAAATTAACATTTTCATGTAATATTACTGCAATTCTACGAAAATCAACAGCATCTCTGGAATGCACTCCATGGTGGAGGGTATATAAAATTCGGCTCGACCGAACTTAATGCCATTCTTACTTGCTTTGCTGTAAGATTTAATTGGAAATTCTTCTAATTCTATAAGATATAAATACTGCAATTATCTTCCTTTATGTTTCCCACTGTGCAACATCGACCATCCTTACGAACGGGTGGGGTATGTGTATGTGTTCCCTCCATATCCTGTTTTGGTATCAACAGACAATGGCATGTAAACCTTGGGGATTTTTTTAACTTAACAATTCACCTTTTTAACATTTGAATAACCTTTCTAATGTATTTTGACTACAATTCTCCAGAGTCACGACCTTAAATAAGGACAGAAGCAACAGCAAGAGCACCAGGAGCTGGAACAAAAACAAACAAAGAAACCAAACGAGTCCACCTTCACCAGTGAACAATGAATGGTCGCTCGCATATGCAGCACGACAACGAATAGTTAGTTAAAAATTAATTTGTTTCTTTGGGATCAATTTGGAAATTTTTACCAAAAAAGATTCACTTTCACTCGCTCTTCGTATATTCATGGGCAAATTAAGTTATGATGCAAAGACGTCACGATTGTGCTGCCGCCAAATTCGAAAAGGGTTGCCGGTAATGTTCGTGCAAAAGAGTTAAAGTTACAGTTTTAACGTGTATATCAACTTAATTTGTTGAAATATTTGGGGGCATTAATTGGGTGTTTGACTTTTTCTTTGTAATTAAGATTGAAATGGAAATTTGGAACTGGGACACTTGTGAATGATGTTGTGACTTTTTAAAAAAGTTGTAGCTAGTGTCATTTCTGGCAAGATTTACCTTTTTGCCAAGTACATTTTCATTCGTGCTTAGAAACATGAAAAACACATTAAAAAACATTTCAAACCTTGACACTTTCGGAGTTTTAATTTAAGTAACTTGCAAAAAATGTACTGCGCAAAATGTAGTCACATAAATGTTAATATATTCCGATATTCCTACCACAGAGTTTTTTATGCTTAGTATGTGTATATGTATAGACCAATATTATACAACATTTTAACTTTTCAAGACCACGACAAGAAGGAACAAAGTATTGTTCAAACGATCTTGTTTTGAAAATAAATATGTTGCATTTGTAAATCAATGAACTGTTCGGCTAACGAAAAATACCTAACTCACATTTTTTGCAAATCGACAAAACATTAATTAATTATAATAATTAACAAAAAACGATTATGAGTTTTCAATATTTATAATTTATTTATTTTTCATAATTTATATTTTTATATTAGGAAATATGTCCTTTACTGATTTAACTGACTCAGTCAAATAAAATATACATTTTGAAAAACAGTGGCGTTGTACTCTTGTCTAGTCGGGAGCGCTGTGCTGCAGTCCAAAAACTCTGAGAAGAGATGCATTTTGCATTCTATTAAATATAGATGCAAAATGGTCTTGAGCCAGGACAATATCCCAGTTCAATTCAAATATTGATTACAGACCAAAAAAATACAAACGAAAAAACTAAAATAAATGAGCGTTGGCACGGCAGAAGTATTGCTGGGTAACTATACCTGCATATACACATACTTACATATGCAACTCGATGAGATGCTTGTAAGATGGCATGTGTGCTTTATTACTTGGTGCGATTTTTTAAACGCAAATTCGGCAAGTGAGTTGTGCTTCTCGTTCGTTTGTGAGAATCATCTCCTTATAGAGGCCGGGTTTGATGTTGAAAAGTCGCTGCGAAGCCACTTGAAAAGACTTTTGACATGGTCGAAATCATGATCGTGGTAGTCTGCAGCCAAGTAATAAATGTCACCATGCCATTTGCAAATAAATTTGCATTCTATTAAATATAGATGAAAAATGGTCTTGAGCCAGGACAATATCCCAGTTCAAATCAAATATTGATTACAGAAAAAAAATAAGGCTCATATATGAGCTATTCCATGGCAAGGGGTACGATTTTCGACCTCGATAGCTGCGATTGTTTTGAAAGTTTGTGTATGTATTCTCATAAAAATATAAAAAATATAATTTTTTCAAGGGTTATGACCAATTTAACAGAGAAAAAATAAGAGTTCTCCCAAAAAGGTGCATTCATTCAATCGCCTGTAACTCCTGAAACACTTGACCCATTTTAATGTGCTATACCTTGTTTTGAAGGTAATTTCAATTACTTCTAAAACATTCACGTACTATGGAATATTCGCGTTATGTTTTTTAAAGTTGTTAGATTTTTTATTACGAAATGATTGCATTAATTTAATTAATTAATAAATTATTTTTTTTTTAATTTTTAGGTAGTGTTCTTAATTCTTTTTTAGCGATTGTGTGAGTTTGGAAGTAATGAAATTATGGCTTCTATTTTTTGCGTTTTTTTTTTTGCAAAATCAGCCAGAATTTCAGTGGAAAACTGTCAAAATGATAATTTTTTTCATTAGTTTATTGACACAAGTTATAAAAACAAGTATAATTTTTTTTATATTTTTTGATGGTGCATACATACTGCTACATACTACAAAAATGAAAAAAAAAACAAGTAAAAACGGCGTTCAGTTCGGCCTGGCCGAACTTTTTATACCCTCCAGCATGGATTGTATTCCACAGAGGGTGTCGATTTTCGTAGAACTGCAGTAATATTACAGGAAAATATATTTTTTATAATAAAGCCACACCAGAACAAATACTAATATTGAAAGAATAAGTTTATAAATAAATATTATATTTTTATTATTTCAAGCCATCTTTACAAGGCAAAGCTACCAATACGTTTATTCTATATATAACGAAATAATACTTCACTATACTATATTTTCAAAAAAGCTTAAATACCATAAATATTGGTAGATAGTGGGTAATATATTAGGTTGTATTTCCAACTTATTTTAATTCCAAAAGTACAAATTTTGAAATTTTATAATCTCACGTACAAAGTGCAAAATAATCTAACTTCACGATTTAACCAATTTTTGTCGTAAAAGCAAAAAGTACGAATTTCGAAAAATCTTTTTATTTTGTGTGTATATGCAGTCAGCCGAGTTCTATGATTCTAGCTGCAGCCATTTGGTTGGTACCATTTTTATCCCCTTTTTCCTAGATTGCCCTGTTAAGAGTACGACTTTCTAAAATCTCTTTATTTTACTTGTCTACGCAATAAGAGGCATGTACACGCCGAATTTTATCATTCTAGTAAGTCGTTTAGTTGCTACTTTTTATTTTTTATCCCTCTGTACCTATTGTATCCCTTAAAAGTACGAATTTGGAAGAAAAATGTATATTCCGACTTTCATGACTCTAGCTGCAGTCATTTGGTTGGTACTATTTTTATCCCTTTTTTCCATTTTAACCCGAAAAAGTACGAATTTTGAAAAATCCGTTTATTTTATGTGTCTATGCAATCAGAGGAATGTATACACCGAATTTCATTATTCTAGGTGCACCCGTTTGGTTTGTACTATTTTTATCCCTCTATTCCCATTTTATCGCTTAAAAGTACGAATTTGGAAAAATACTTTTATATTGTGTATCTATTCAATTGGAGGAATATACACATCAAATTTCGTGTATCTAGCTGTTGACGTTTGAAATGTACCATTTTTATCTCTTTTTGTCCCATTTCACCCCCTACGAATAAAAATCACTTTGTGGTGCACGTTTTTGTTATAGGGGGAATGCGCACACCCAGTATCAAGTAAGTACCAGTATAATACCAGTAGATATTGAAAAAATGTGCTTAAATACTCTAAAATATTAGGTTATATTATGGGCATTTTTAGTCCTTGTGAGGGAAACATTTTTCCCTTTGGGCCGATTTCGCCCATTTATGCAAAATTTGGACGTCCTAGCTCCTTTCGTTTAGATGATAGCGTGCTTTCAACAGACGGATCGTCTTAGAATTTGATGACGATCAAGAATATATATCCAAGGTGTTACAAACGGAATGTCAAAGTTAGTATAACCCCCATCCTGGAGGTGGAGGGTATAATAATTTGTCCATTA
Organism: Polietes domitor; assembly: GCA_947397865.1. Classification (NCBI taxonomy): domain Eukaryota; kingdom Metazoa; phylum Arthropoda; class Insecta; order Diptera; family Muscidae; genus Polietes; species Polietes domitor. The sequence goes on from CANDYM010000426.1 coordinate 13,870, forward strand.
CCTACTATTTCATTGACTTTCTTTTTTATTTTTATACCATGTTATAACAAACTAATGATAGAATTATCATTCTGTTGATGTTTCACTGAAATTCTGGTTGACTTTGCAAAAATAAAATAGAAAACAGTCGGCTTAACCGACTTATATATACCCTCACTCTCAGAGAACATATATACGGAATATACAGGATAATTTGTGTGGAAGGTACAAGGAGGTTCGTGTCGCATGGTTTCAGCTTCCACATTTATGAAACAATTGTATAAACATGATCATATATCAAGGTATAGAGGATTCCATGCACCAATATAAAAGTATGAAGGATTTAATCAGAGCTGTTAAATTTCGATTACGATTAACAATCAATTACAATTAATTAATCCAATTAATCCACTATTCAACAATTTCTGATTACTAATTGATTACGATTACAAATAATCAAAAAATAATCAGGATTACTTGCGATTACCGTTACCTTTCGGTTTTAGCTGGCAAAAGAACGAGAACAGAAAAAATCAAAACTGACATATATTGAAAAGTCAAAAGTTTTGACAAACAGACTACTATGACTCTCATACCGATTTCGCGAGAATCAAAAGTAATCACAAAAAATCAAAAGTAATCAAAAATAGTCGAAAGTAATCAAAAGTAATTTTTTAAAGTAGTCGAACTCATTTTTGATTATTTTTCAGTAATCGCAAGTAATCCTGATTAGTTTTTGATTACTTGTAATCGTAATCAATTACTAATCGTATAAAAGTGAATGTAATCGTATTGTAATCATTACTTCTACTTAAAAAAAAAGTAATCTAATTACTAATGATTACGATTACTAATCATTAGTTAACAGCTCTGGATTTAATATTAAATAGGATGGTGACAATTGTGTGGGAGATACAAGAAATGCGTGGCTAAATAAATAGGGTAAATATTTTTTGAGTTTAAAGTGATTATAAACACATTTTCAAATATCAAATTGCAAATTGCAAATGATTTGGACTACCCGTATGAATGAATATATCGGTTTTATTATAACCAAAGTTTATGTCACTTTGAGTGAATGGGGGGGGGGGGAATTACACACAGTCGTTAAAAAAGAAACACTACTTTAAAATTACAAGAAAACTGGATTAATGTAATCATATCGAAAATCAAAACAAAAGAATTGAAATTGTAAAAACTTTAAAAACCCTAACCCAGCTAGAACATACCACATCAACATTTTAAAATTGATTGAAAGTAGCTTCAAAACAAGGTATTACTCATTAAAACCTCAAAAACTAATTTCTTAAATACTTCAAGTATTATTCTAAACAACCACTGCGCCTATCTTGCCTTCTTAGCAATCAAGGAGTAAAACCTAAACTCTTTATGGCAGAGGTATCATGAAACTATTGAGAAATATTGCTTGTTTTCATTATTTGTTTTTAGTTTTGCATACTCTGAAGCAAAATCATTTGTTTGAATTATTTTAGTTAAATTGAACTTATTTTAAGTTCACTTTTTCCCTTGTATCAAGTAAAATTTTCCTCAGTTTTAGTAAAAATCTTGATTTGAGGAAAAATCAGCACATTTGTCCTCAGTTCAAGTAAAAATTTACTTGGTTTTAGTAAAAAATTTACTTACTTTTCAGCAAAATTTTACTAAGATTTAGTAAAAATTTACTTGAATTGAGTAAAAATGTAATTAGTTTTAGGAAAATTTCAGCTACATTTTACTTAGATTTAGTATAAATTTACTTGGTTTGAGTAAAGATGTACTTAGTTTTAGGAAAATTTTACTTAATTTTAGTAAAAATTTACTTGGTTTTAGGGAAAATTAGATTTCGGAAAATTTCAGCAAAATTTTAATTAGATTTAGTAAAAACAAAGTACTTGGTTTGAGGAAAAAATTACTGGAAATTTCCTCTGTTTGAGTACATATTTACTTGGTTTGGGGAAAATTGAACTAGAATCAAGTTAAAATCATGTACTACTTTCAAGGAAAAGTTTGAACTTGATATGATTTAATTTTCCTAAATTTTAGTTAATTTTAACACATTATAGGGTTCACCTTTTTCTGAGTGTAAAATTAAATAGTGTCGGTTCTTGATCCACAATACTTGCTTTTGCAAATCTTTGTTAAGATCATCAGTTCATTATTACGAACTGAAGTTTGATTACAAGATTAGATGGACAGGCAGACAGACAGATAAACTAAGTCAATTCAAAATTGGCAAGGCTTTATGTGAATTAGTTCCAACTAACCAACACTGAAAATTTGTGTATTATTATGTTAAGAGTATAAAAGCTAAAAGGGATTGTACACAAATTGAGCTGAAGGCCTACGTTGTTATTGCTTAATAAATATATTGTTATTGAGTTAATATCTCCGAATAAATAAATAAATAAGTTCCATTAAATTTTTGCGCTAAAGATCATTATACAGGGTTTTCCAACAATTGGTGTTATTTTGAATCACCCGGTATTTCGGTAGCTGTCACTTTTGAAGCTTTTATTCTTTGACATTTTCAAGTAGAAACTACGCCATTACTAAAAATGGAACGATACACGCTTCAACAAAGCATTGAAATTATTAAAATTAATGAATGAAAATGATCTGAAATTCCATCGAAAAATCATTTTGACTGATGATGCCCATTTCCACCTCGGCGGCTATGTCAAGAAGCAAAATTGTCGCATCTTGGGCTCGGAAAACCTAAGAGTTATTGTTGAGAAGCCTCTCCATCCTCATCGTGTGACTGTTTGGTGCGGTTTATGGTCCGGCGGGGTCATTGGACCTTTCTTTTTCGAAAATGAGGTTAGAGGTGATTAATGATTTTTTTATGATCGGAGTTGAATTGACAACGTTTACTTTCAAAAAGACGGCGCTACGTGCCACAAAAGCAACGAAACCATTGTTCTTTTACGGGAAAAGTTTCCGGACCGTGTTATCTCTCGAAGAGGTGATCAGAATTGGCCACCGAGATCTTGTGATTTAACACCTTGCGACTTCTTCATTTGCAAGATAAGGTCTACGCCAACAGCCCAGCGTCGATTCAAGACCTCAAAGATAAAATTCGTGAGGCTATCGAGGACATTGCGCAGCCACTTTACAATTTGGTTATGGAGAATTTCATGTAACTCCAGAACTTCGTTTTGTAAAGTATGCAAAACTTCAACGTTATATGGTTGCCACAGTATTGAATATTTCCGAAAATGATTCTATATATTTTCTATATTGCTTCGACATCAAAATCCTCGTTGGCTATGACGTAATAGGTGAACTAAAAAATACACCTAAACGAGATGGTTTTAAGATGATAAAAGGCCCACATTCCACATCTTTATAGTGCCTCCTTTTGATGTGATCACGCTGCCAAAATATCAGATTTTTCGATCGCTATACCATTTATATTTCAACAGGAATTTCTATTAATCATTTTCAGTCAAAAAGGAGAGGAAATCCTATAACACATGGAATTTCCTTTGATGTGATCCCAACATAGACATTTATTTCAATATTTTAGGTAATTCACTAAAATCCACTCAATATTAAAAAAGCATTGAATTCCTCCTACTTTCCTTTATGTTTCGTGAATATTTCACTCATATTTCATAGGTTTACTACGGAAACCTTAAATTCTAGTCAAGGACCTACATATCACTTTCTGGGGGCCATAATTTTCCACTTTCAACATTAAAGAGAGCTTAATTCGGCATTCCCAAAGAATATTTTCGGCAATCAATTTTTAAGGATCAATGAATGTATGTGGAAGTCTGTGCGTGTGTGTTGGAATCTGTTCATTTCCGAGACAGAACTTGATGAAAATTAAATCTTAACTGCCGTCTACCCGACACTACTCAGCAGATACTATTCGTAGGGCAATACAACAACGACACAGGTTTAACTTTAGTTTATTGCCTCTTAAAAGTTTTTGGAAAATTCCTAAATCTTTGTTGTTGCCGGTAAAAAGTTAGCTTAGAACACATTTTTGACATGTTAAGACTTTGTGTGTGTGCAAGTGTATGCGTGCAGAAAATCTTACAAGAATTTGTCTGTAGTGGTTGGTTGAGTACGTGGATGTATAGCAAAGTTCGGGGGGACCATATTTCAAGATTTCGCCAAGAGGCGCCTTGATGGAATACTAAAAGATTGTGGTTTATATTTATATGGTCACCTCACTCGCATGCTTTGCCATATTAAAATTGCCTTTAAAGAGTTTTCCCTGAAGTTGATTTTTGGGAAAGTAAAGATGCTCGAAAATGTTT